>JAKCPI010020251.1:0-14012 GCA_023213315.1 Euborellia annulipes | reverse complement strand
TAATAATTATGAGATTTATTTATTTTAATTTTTAATTATCTGTTTCAATTCTAAAACCACTTGACGAATATTTATGGGGTATTTATTTTTTTTAAGAATAGAGAATAAGGATGATTTAGGGGATGGTTTTATTTTATGAATATTCATAGAATTTTTTCAAACTTGATTATTATCTCCAACATCTGGTTGTCCAAAAAAGAAATAAAATTTTATTGAAAAAAAAAAAAAAAAAAAAAAAATTTTGCTATAAAATGTTTAAGTTACCAGACGGATATAATTAAGATGCAACTGTGTCTAGAGAATTTATTTATTTAGGCTACTACTGTCTGGATTCGAGAATGATTCCAAGAAATTTTTTAAAAAAAGGGACCCGACCTTACAAATTCACTCACGGGGTTAATGAACTTGTTAATAAATTTGTATTTTTTTTTTTAAGGAAGTATCATCTCTCTCTTGTTTTTTTTTTTTTTTTTTAATTCAAGTTCGTTAGTTTTTAATTATTTTAAATTTATTAGGCGTAAAGAAATCATCTCTGAGATTAAAATCATTTTTATGTTTAATGGAGAAATTGAGAGGGGGGATAAAATCAACGGTGATTTTTTTAAGAAGAAAGATTGCAAAGAAATTAATCATAATAATTAAAAACACTAGGTGTTGTGTTTCAATAAAATTATTCGAAACTTGACACGTATTCTATAATTTAAATGACCCTCTTGGATGCTGAGGCCATTTAGGGGTTTATTGTTGACATATATGGACCCTGTTACGCATTAATGTGCCAAGCGCCAGCTACCGAGTTTTGAGAAAATTAACATTAAAGTTTTTTGTTTTCATTGGATTATATATAATTTTTTTTGTCAATTGTGCAAGTAACATTAAATATAAATTTTTTTAGGACATATTTCATAAAAATAACTATAGCATTTGAAACAATATTCAGTGCTTAACTCAATTTTTTTTTGGCGCTTGACACACTAATGCGTAACAGGGTTCATATATTCTTTAAATTATTTGTATCGATAACCCCGGGGACGTTTAACACGCTAATTCCCCGAGGCCACCCACCCGAGGTTTGCGTTTACCTCCTTAGAGCTCGTTTATGTGCGAATAAATTCCATTTTCACTTGGTGTGATTTGGTTCAGGATTGGAGACAGTTTCAATGATTTGGGAATGCAGGGAAAATCGTGATTATTATTTTTTTTTTTTTTTTTTTTTGGGGTAATCAAAAGTTGTGTGCTGTAACACCAGATTTTTTTTGTGTCAACATATATTTAATATGTTCGAAATTGAATTGATTTAATTAATTCAAAATTCGTTCGAATTGTGTGTCAAATATAAAATTATTCATTTATATTTATATCTCTTAAAATGTAAGTTATAAAAATTTTCTTTAAACAAAAGTTGTTCATAACTTGTAAAAGAACAATTTTGCATTAAGGTATTATTTCGTTCAAGTTGATATTTTAGAAGATATTTTGATTTTAATCCTTCGTTAATTAGCCAGAAGAAAAAATTTTAAATTTATTTCACTCTAATGTGTTCGAAATTCATTTCAATTTAATTAATTAGAGATTAAAAATTAATCCGTTTGGTGGAGCTATCTATCATTTAAATTAAAACTAATATATCTCTTAAAGGGTAAGAGTTATAAAAATTTTCTTCAAAGAAAAGTTGTTCAGAATTCAAAATAGAACAATTCTGTATAAGGTTATTATTTTGATAAAGTTAATATTTAAGAAGATATTTTGATTTTTCAGGTTTGAATCCCTTGGTAGTTGATTAGAAACCAATAGCGAGTATTAATCACATTAAATAAAAATATTTTCATTAATTAGCCAGAATTTTAAATTAATTTCTCTCTAATGAGTTCGAAATTCAATTCAGTTCAATTAATTAGAGATTAATTCAAAATTAATCCTTTTGGTGGCGCCCTCAATCATTTAAATTAAAACTAATATATCTCTTAAAGGGTAAGAGTTATAAAAATTTTCTTCAAACAAAAGTTGTTCAGAATTTAAAATAGAACAAATTTATATATGAATATTATTTAATTGTTACAATATGGGCGGGATTTAAATGCCGAAAAAAAACAACCCCACTTGTTTGGAATAGCCAATTTCGCCCTGCCTTTGGAGGAATATTCAAATATCTCAGGGAACAGTGTCAATGAAATCGACTTGTGTTTATTATTTGATGAAGAAAAAGGACATAAAAATGAAAAAATAAAACCCTCTATGATAAAATAGTAGTCACTTGGGAGGTCCCAAGCGGAGTGGAGGGGAGAGGAACGTGAAATACAAATAAATGAGAAGAGATGTCTTTCATAACTCAAAAAAAAAGATCCCAATCATTAAAATAGTTATTTCCATGCATGTCTTAATCCATCTCTGACAATCTGTCAAAGTGTTCGCTGTGTCTATCGATATATCGGCAAATTATGAATATGTAATTTCATCAACGAGTTTCTTGCAAAAAGCCGTTTGCTTTGAGAATAAATTAGAAATAGAATTTTCGTGGTTAATTTAATTAAATTTAAATAAAAATCGGCGCTCCCCTGGACTCCCTACAGCGTGTCCTCGCCTATTCTCACCTTTCATTTCATCCCTAACTTAAAAAAAAATTATCATGGGATTTGTAAAATATGTATTATATTTTGGCGAATATTAATCTCATAAAAATATTTTCGTTAATAAGAAATTTTAAATTAATTTATCATTAATGTGTTCGAATTTCAATTTAAATTAATTAGAGATTAATTCAAAATTAATCCGTTTGGCGGAGCTCTCTATCATTTAAATTAAAACTAATAGTATATTATTTTAGTTATTTTTGTTTTTATTTTTCATTTGTTCGTTTAAAGTTTCTAGCAGGGCATCATTTAATGAATACCTACTTCTTAGAGGGCCCGGGCCTTTTATGTTCACACTCTACTATATTTACTCAAGAAAAAATAATAAATATTTTTCCTCTGAACCATACATTTAAATTTTAAACTTTTGGAATGGATTTTTTCTCATATTTTTTTTTTAAATTAAAAAAAAATATTTATTTTAAAATAAATTACAAGGTTTCCTTTAATTAAATTTAAGATATACCAGGTATCTCAATTTCTTAAAATTTACTCGAAAATAGAAAATTTTCAAAAATATAAACCCGAAGAGCAGGAGATTTTGAAAAAATGCCGGAGGGTTGCCAACACTGCTTCTTTATATTCAAATGATGATCAAAAAAAAATTTAAATTAATATTGAATAACAATTTTGATTATTTTTCATTTATGAGTGATTTAATTATTTAGCTTTAATTTTTCTTTAGGCAAAGAGATTGAACCCAATGCCTTCCTATGGGAAAATTCTTGAATTTTTTGAGCTTACCCATTACAATAGAGACCCGAATATTTTTTACTAGACCCTCCATAACCTAAGACTGCAAAATTTTATTAAGAAATAACGAGAAATTAGATCAAACAGCCAGACATACGTAAAAAAATATTGCGTCTAAATTAGTTACCTCACTGACAATTATTTTGATGACATTTCTTTAAAAGTTAATTGGCATTGTTTCGGTTGATTGGCCATTGCATTGAATTCAGCAAGTCAGACAGACAGACAGACAGCGAGTGTCTTTCAAACTGGCACTAATACAAGGCCAAGGCCATTAGCCAGCCAGCCAGTCCACCCTGTCGATTTCTACCCTTATGGATTATTGATATGCAGCGTGCATATGGCAACAGATTCTAATCATAATGGAAATGATGATGATAGATGAGAAAAAGAAATGAAAATGGGATTAATGACATTAAATATTAAAATAATCTGGTGGGCGATGCTACGCGTGTGTCTCAGAGTTTCCCCTCCCCTGTCATTAAAGCATTATTCTCTTCATGGTATAAGTTTCGATATTTATTTATGCCTTCCTCATGTCTACAAAATCACTATAAGAATTGTTAAGCCCATTCAAAGGGTGAAATATAATAAAGATAATTATATGTGTAAGTGTATTTATTTGTTGATGGGCCAAGCATCCCATGACTCCCGGAAATTGAACCCAGGATCTCTTTATTTTTCAATGAGTCCACTTCAGCAAGCTCTGCAGCTAGTAGTATATAATAATTTATTTATTTTTTTTTTGTATTCATAATTTTTGAAATAAATACCTTTATAGAAATAAAAATTTTATCTGTGCATGCCTTTAATATGTAGAAATGAATTTTTTTTAAGATTGTAATTTTATATTTTTATTTATATATTCTAAATCTCGACATTCTCCCGATTAAAATGATATATCACACTTGTATCTTAATTTATTTACATCTTTTTGATAAATCAAAATTTAAATTGAACTTGGAGCAACGCTAATTGCCATAAAAGGAAATTTAATTAAATAATTTGATTATTAAAAATGTTTATTTAATTGATGAATAATTAATTGAAATTTGTTTACAAATTGAGTAATAATGATCTATTATTGTTAATTAATGAAACAAACAGAGGGAAGCAATAATCAATTTATTATTGCATTTGTCATTTGCTAATTTCTAAATTGAAATTTATTATTTTTCTTATTATATATAGATTATTTTGAACAATCTCCCCTTTGTCTTCTTTTTTCCCCTTCTTTAATACGTTTTTATTTTTTTCTTTTGGAAAGAAAAATTCCAGTTAAACTATGTAAAGTTTTCTATCGTATTTTTATCATAACAATTAAACGGAATTAATCAAAAAGTGAATAGTAACGATTCTGGGGAGCTCAAAGAATTTCTCAAAATCTTTCCTATAGGAAAGTATTGGGTTTTATCTTGCCTTAAAAGAAATTAATCAAAGCCAATTAATTATAATAATTAAATCTCACAAATTAAAAATCATACATATTGTTATATAAATAAATTTTTTTTTTCATTTAATCCACAAGGGGCTCTCTGGTGTAGCGGGCCAGGGTGTCGGCTTCTACAAAGAAAATCCCTGTTGGGTGAATGTATGTGTGTAGTAGGGATGAAACGATACCAATTACCTTTGGGATCGAGTACCAAGTATCGGTCTAAAATACTCGGTCCACGTACGCGATGATTGATTAGTTAGGTCGGAAGAACCTTTACGTACATTTGCTCTTATTAACATTAGAAATAAGTGGAATAGTTGGTACCACTGTATTATTTTTGGGTAGTTCCTCAAAAACTCGTTGTTTTTTTTTCCAACAACTTGATGTTATATAGCTCTGGAGATTTAATCAAAATTCGCAAGAACTTTGCAGCCAGGTGATTAAATAAAAAATTTTTATTTGCCGACGTTTCGGTCGCCAAATTGACCTTCATGACAAATATTGTCAATTATACACGATCTTAGGTATTAATATTTTAATATTCATTGCAATTATATACAATTTATTTTAAATGTGTACAAAAATATTATTAATTAATAAATATATATTAAAAATATTAATATTATTAAAAGTCTTAAATGGCCTCAGTTGCCGAAAAAGTGAATGTGAGTGTAAATGAGAAAAAAGTGTGAATGTTTTTATTAAAAAAAAAAAAAAATCTGGTGTGACTGGCGCACAGCACACAACTTTCTCTTACCTTCGGTAATCGAAAGTTGTGTACTGTGCTTGTCACACCAGATTTTTTGTGTCGACATGTATTTAGTTTCCGACAGTAGGGTACAATTGAATTCAAGATGTAAAATTTATAAGTATGGGAAAATATTTATATTTTGTTACCATGGCAACCATTTCTCCTATCTTTTCTATGGAGTACAAGAGTAAAGTGGTCTTCAGAAGATTTCAATCGCAAAATGAGAATATACATTTTATAGAGCATCTAAAAAATAATTGATTTTTGAATTTAAAAAAAAATCGTTGGAGCAAATTTTGAGAAAATCGAAAAAAACTGAAAAAGTACATCAGTAAAGTACTCTTTGGTAGATTTGTTCAGAAGCTTCGTGTCACGTCCCGTGGGGGTGCCTAACTTAAATATAAAATTTCAACTTCCTAGCTCTTTTCGTTCTTGAGATATATTTTGTTCACAGACACACACACACCCACCCACCCACCCACAGACAGACCATGTCGCGAAAACCACTTTTTTGGATTCAGGGGACCTCAAAACGTGAAGATCCATCAAAATCTCGACATCGAATTTTTGACATGAAACCAATACTTTCTCTCTATATATATATTACATATATACATAGGTAAGAGAAAGTAAAAAAATCGGCGGAAACTAAATATAATAAAAATCTGGTGTGACAAGCACTAAGAGAAAGTTGTGTGCTGTGCGACATCACACCAGATTTTTATAAATAATGCCTATATTTTAGTAGCTAAATTCTCAAAACTCTCCTCAGATAGCTAATTATATATGAAAAAACTCATTTCTTTTAACTCGCTGTTTTTGTTTACTATATCAATGATTTACTAACTGTCAGATAAGTTGAATAAAAGTGAAACAACCGGCTATTAGAGTTATAAATTGAGTAGGCGAGCCCGAGCCCTAACAAACACAATTTTAACATTTATGTCAAAAAAAAAAAAAATTGTCATTTAAATGAAAAGTGTATATAAAAGAGACGATAACAACTCACTTCATTGTGCGGTGATTGAAGCAAAAGCAGGCAGGCAAACAGGCAGAGAGGGGGCTGATGTCAGGCGTAGAGCATCCCAAAGGGTCGGGGTCTCTCTTTTTTTTTTTTTTTTTTGTATATATATATATATATGTCACATTCACCCCCGATATAGTGCGCGCGCGCGTTGCGTTAGTCACTTGTGTAGCAGCATACACGAACGATCTGACTCGCTTGGCGGTCAGCAGCCCTCTGAACTCCACACAGAAAACGCGGCGGCGGCGGCGTCGTTCAACCAAATAGCGGCGACGACGACGATGATGTTGATGTTGATGATGATGAAGGCGCGCGCGTGCGCACATCTCGGTCTTTTTTGAAAGACGGGCTGGGGGGGGGAGGGTTTATTTATTAACCCTCTGTCTCCACACCTTAATTCTTAGGAGAAAAATTAATATTCAATTCAGATTGAGAGATGCCCTTTCTGGCTACTCTTTTTACTTTCTCTTACCTCATAAGATTTAAACTTTCGGTTCTCGTTGAAACATTTTGTAAATTAAAGTTAAATATACAAATTAAACACAAAGGTTTTATTAATTAAAAATTAACACTTGATCAAGGGCGGATACAAGGGGGGGGTAAAGGGGGTAATTACCCCCCCCCGAGATTAGAAAAAACGGGAAAAATTTTAGAAACCGCGAACGGCATATGAAAAATTTTTTTGGTTCCGCGAAAGGCACATGGGAAATTTTTGGTTCCGCGGGCGGAAAAAATTTTTGGTCTCTAAAAAAAAGGTAAAATATTTTTTCCGACTGGGAAAAATTTTTGGTTCCGCGAACGGCACATGAAAAATTTTTTTGGTTCCGCGAAAAACAAAATTTTTCGTAGAAAAACTTTTGAGAACAGGCCCCCTCCCCCCCCCCCGAAAAAAATTTCTATATACGCCCACACCAGATTACCCCCCCCGAGAAACACCTCTGGATCCGCCCTTGCACTTGATACGTATTTCGACAATTCCTTGTCATCATCAGAAGTGATTACATTCTAATACATGAAAATAGACTACTCTCTTCTACTTTCATGTATTAGAATGTAATCACTTCTGATGATGACAAGGAATTGTCGAAATACGCATCAAGTGTTAATTTTTAATTAATAAAACCTTTGAAACAAATAACCTAGTGTTTAATTTGTATATTTAATTTAATTCTCTTACCTCTATATAAGTTAATATATAGAGAGAAAAAGTATTGGATTCATTTCAAAAATTCGATGTCGAGTTTTTGATGGATATAATACACCAAGGGTGGATACAAGGGGGGAGGGGGTAAAGGGGGGTAATTACCCCCCCCCCCCTAAAAAAAAATACTTATAAAAAAAATATATATATTTTTAATGTAAAATTTTAAAAATTAATATTTAAAAATTCGATTTATATTAAATACAAATCAAATTTTTACGGACGGGAAAAATTTTTGGTACCGCAAAAAGAGGGAATGTTCCGCGGGCGGCAAAAATTTTTGTGTCCAGAAAAACTTTCGTCCACAGAGTACTAGTACTTTACTGTACTTTTTCAGTTTTTTTTTTTTTTTCGATTTTTTCAAAATTGACTCCAACAATTTTGATAAACTTAGGACCTGACATTAATTTTTAACACTATTGATTAAATGTTAACGCTTTAGCGTTAAAGTTTTTGATTACAGATTATAGATTTGACGCAAGTGTTTTTTTTTTTTTAACACTTTTTTTCTCATTCACACTCACTTTCACACTGTCTTTTCGGCAACTCAGGCCATATGAGACATTTACGATAACCGTTATTGATTTAATATAGATATATGGGGTCCAGGCATTCTTATTTAAGCCATTTGGTATCCAAATGACTTAAATAAAATCATCGGACTGCCTGGGGTCCGAACCCGCGACGTTTGGAATACAAATTTAGCACGCTAACCTCTACACCAAGCCCCGAGGGCACAAGGAAGTGTTAAAATGAATCAACACTGATTTCAGATGTTAAAAGTTAACATTTTTGCTTAGAGACTAGACTTGAAACTCGTCAAAAAAGTAGATAATAAATCTACGTGAAAAGAAAAAAAAATTAAGAGATTTTATAAAGAGTGAAGAAATTTCTTTGCCTTTTTTTACTTTTTTAATGCAATGTTCGGTTTTCATCAAACAAAATTGCGATTAATCTCCCCCTCTGAATGCACCGGCGGGCTTCCAGTTATCCTCTAATTACAAGATGATGATGATAACGCCATTGATTAGTTTAACGCCTAAAAAAAAAAAAAAATAAAATAAATAAACACCCCCATCTCTAGCTCCCTCTTTTATTTTTTTATACCACAATTAATTCAATAAAAACACTCTGTTTTTGCTTTTATCCCCCTTATGTATACACAACTAGAGTTAATTCACAAGTGACAGGGCAGCAGGGAGGGGGAAATAAATTTAAAATAATACATTTGTCAAATGAACAAGTGTTTGGATAGAACGCATTTACTCAATTTTTTTTTAATTATTACGTTAAAAAAAATCAAAATTTTGTTAACGAAGGCTTTTAAAAATGTTTTAACAAGAAATACAAAAAATTCATTGTAAAATTAAGTTGTAGAAAAAAAAATCTCATGTATTAGTACACTACTAAGGCATAAAAACAATTTTATTAACTTCTTTGCAAATAACCTAAAAAATTTTTTTTTTTTTTAAATCGAAGTGCCAAACTTCATTTTGCCCCATAGAGTGGGGTCACTAATGCATGATGGTGTATGTTCTAAACACAAAGCACAAAGATGCATAGGTCGGGCTTCATCTTCTTCACCTGTACATGAATTGTGAGCCAGGCCTCTGAATCTTCTGATGAGGATGAGTGTGAAGGTTTTTTTTGATTTTTTTCAATATTAACAGTTTTCTTTTTCTCGTTCTGTTTAATTTTATGATCTATTTTTCCTGTTTTCTTAAACCCCATTTTGCCCCTTAAAAACTTCCCCGACTTGCCCCGGGGTCGCGTTTTTGTATTATCAAAGTTGTCATTTTCGAATGGGATTTTTTTAATCAATTGTAATATATGCAAACAAACCCTAAAAAACTGGAATATATAGATGTAGTCATATATAAACGCAACTTAACTTATTTGACCATCAAAGAGAAACGAAGCAAATAAACTTTCACGAAAAAATTCCTTGCAAGACAAACTATTCACTCCAAATGGGTAACAATTTTAAAACAGCTTCTTATTTACTAGAACTATTATTTTCCACCGTTTGCCGTTTGATCGCATCACCAATAGAGCCAGTAGATATGGCACCCCATCTTACTTCGCTACTCCTATAGTTAAGAGAAAATAAAAATAAGTAAGTCACGTGACTCAGAACGGTCTGGATGGCAACGCCGCATAAATTAAAACGCATTTCACGCTTTCACTTACATTTTTTTTTTTTAAATTGACCATATTTTTTTGCAAATCGCCCGCCCATTGTGTCTAAACTGATTTGCATTATTCATTGTAATATTATAAATAAAATACAACTGAACACTATACAAGATCAACATAATCAGCTGTTAAATGCGAATGTTGCCAGATTTAT
Organism: Euborellia annulipes; assembly: GCA_023213315.1. Lineage (NCBI taxonomy): Eukaryota > Metazoa > Arthropoda > Insecta > Dermaptera > Anisolabididae > Euborellia > Euborellia annulipes. The sequence continues at coordinate 3,868 of JAKCPI010020251.1, read as the reverse complement.
ATTATTTAAGGGTCAGGAAATTTCAAATGAGCAACGCAGCTAGTCTTTTTTCAATTTTTATTTAAATGTAAAGTGCCAGGGCCAACGTTTCGGTCGCATATAGGACCATCATCAGGGCCAAGCCATTGTCAATTTATTTTATATTTATTATTCCTCATGGTCATATTGGCCAAAGAAATTATTTACAATGCAATAAATTCAATGACCAAATTATTAGAAACAGTGTGCTATTATGGACTGAGAGTGAGTGAATGACTAACTGAAAGACTAGCTGCGTTGCCCATTTGACCCTTAAATAAATCATATCAGCTATACACCTCAATTAGATTTATATTAGGTAAAAAAATACTTAAGTCAAAAGTCTTGGTCTATTTATGGTAATCAAATTATCAACTTAATCCAATGATGGGTCACGGCTAAATGATAATAATGAATTTATGAATTCAACTTTTTAATTAAAAAAAAATAGATTCTATGTATTATGACTTATGCGGTACTATCCCAACAAGCTTAAATAAAGAAAAAATTAAATATCCTTGACGTATACAGTACTTTGCTTATAAACTGTCTTGACTATTTGGTTTGATTTTTCCTTTCCAGAGAACTCTAAAAGGTTAGCGAATGAATGCAAAGTTTTATCCCTTCTCTTTTTTTTTTTTTTTTTTTTCAAAGCCCTTCTTCACTGGAGCAGATGATCCCAGCAGCAGTCAGGTTAAAAATAAAACCAGCTGGATTGCTTTCCAGTCTCTCTCTCTTTTTCTAAAGTACTACAATATTATTTTCCTGTTTACAAGATTGATGGCAAACTCTAAGAATTTTTATCGCTCTTTTTTTCTTTTTTTTTCTTTAATGTTAATCACAAATCTTCCTGGTATAGGAAAGTATAATCTGCTTGAATACTAGTCCTGGAAATGAAAATGAAATTCAGGAAAAACAAAATACAAAAATACAAGGAGGCTCATTTGGGATTTTTAATCATAGCAAAAGATCTGGTGTGACTAATGGCACAGCAAACAGCAATCCCCTCATGTTTATTATGAAAATCGGTAATTGAAAGTTAATTCAGAAGTGCGTTGTGTGCTGTGCTGTCACACCAGAATTTTCGTATCGTTGTTTATATCCATTTTCCTATACTATCCAAAATGTATTTTGTCTCAAATTTTTGACATGAATCCAATACTTTCTCTCTATATACAATATATTCATATATAGATAAGAAAAAATAAGTAAGTGACGTGACTCAGACCAGTGTGGCAACATCGCATAAAATATAACGCATTTCACGCTTTCACTTACATTTTTTTTTAAATTGATATTTTTTCTCGCAAATCGCCTATTATGTATAAGGCTCATTTGAGATTTTTAATCATAGCAAAAGACCTGGTGTGACTAATGGCACAGCAAACATCAACCCTCCCATGATTATTATGAAATCGGTAAGTGAAAGTTAATTCAGAAATGGCATGACCATTAAGTGCGTTGGGTGCTGTGCTGTCACACCAGAATTTTCGTATCGCTGTTTATCTTCACTTTCCTATACTATAGAAAATGTATTTTGTTACTACGGTAGCCTATTCCTATAAAAATTCAATAGTAAAGTATGCTTCAAATAATTTTGATGGATATAGATTTTAAAAAGAATATAAAAACTAATAAATTTTTGAATTTTAATCAAAATCCTTAGAGCGAATTTTGAGTAAATCGAAAAAAACTAAAAAAAGTACATCAGTAAAGTACTAGTATTCTTTGACCAATTTTGTTGAAAAGCTTATTTTCACTTCAAAGCAAGGTGACTAACTTAAATATCAAATTTCAACATCATAGCTCTCTTCGTTCTTGAGATATTCTGTTCAAAGATCCTCAAAACGGATCAAAATCTCAAAAGAAAATAAAAAGGATGAGGAAGGAAGTAAAAACAAAATTATTTTTTTATTATTATTTTTATTCATTTCCAATGAATATTATTCATGGTTTAAACAAATACACGTTTTTGTATTTGTTGTTATATCCAACCACATTCCCTAGGATCTACAGTGTAGAAGGGATCCGAGTTATCCGTTTGTTCTTTCCATTCTTCTAGTACTCTTCTATAGTCTCCTTTTCTAGCATCTCTAGCATCTCTGCCGAACGCGATGAGGTAGGACTTATCTAAAAACAAACAAACACAGATTATACTTGAACACTAACGTAGAGAAAGTATCGTCTTGGAGTAACATGAACACTAACGTAAAGAAAGGAGTCAAGTCATACTCTCTTCGTATCAAATTGAGACTTGAAAAATCACATATAGGGAATTTAATTACAAGTCTGACACTACAAACTACCTAAAGTGAAATTACACCAATAAAAATTCAGTGGAGAGACTCGAACTCAATTCCAACAAGATCTAGTTCTAACAAGGAACTCTTCTATTTATTTATGGAGGTCTGAGTCGGAATTCTCCTGCGTCATCTTGAATTGAAGTTCAATTGCAAATCGATTCTTCAAACTGTCAGGTGTTGTTCTTTCCTATTTGTTCCCCGAATAGGTTTGCGACGATGAGGATATCCCACATTTAGGGATTCCCAGAAGAGGATGAAAATTTGCTTTTGACCAAAGAGAATTTCTTATCCTATGTCTGTCTCATTCGGAGATTCTCTTTGTCAGAATGTCTGTCAGGCGGTGCTGAGTTTTGGCCTCGGTTGTTTCAGGTCAGGATGAGTTAATGGTCAAGATGTTTGGAGTTGGTATAGGGTGTTGTTGACTTTTAGGATTCTTTTTTTTGCACCATGCAACTTCAACATCGCGATCTGAGATGAGCAATCAAGGAGAGTTCTTTAGGATCTCATTCATATTAACAGGTTTTCTATCCTAACTTGTGAATGCTTTTAGACCAATTATTTTCGCCCTATTTTAGTTCGTTTAGTTCGTTATAGCATGTGGGCTTGATCTACACATTGAGTGTGTCTGTTTTCATTTTTGGGTTTGCGGTTATTTTATGTTTTCTGTTTTCGTTTCTGTTGTTTCAGATCGATATGAAGATTTTTTTTGGGAGAGCTCGTTGAGATCAGCGAAATTCTACTGGCAATGTTTGTTTTTTAGTAGCTTTAAATGATCTACCCCTAATATGCACTCTATTCTATAAACGCATGAACAAATTTTCTCAGTAACTATAAGAGCAGAACCACAAAAGACAGTTGCCTAGACAAGAACGAAAAAAGACGTCTGAGAGGAATGTCGTGCCTGGTATTTGGCTAGCCTATTAGTTGGCACGCGAAAAAAGGTTTGGTTTTTGCCTTATGTGACTTCTTCTTCATGTGTGAATGCGTTCGGCTTAAACAAGTGAATCAATCGTGATAGCTCATCACATTTCCTAAACAGACACTCTACAAATTAAATGATGTGTACATTCTAAAAGAAAAAAAAGATTCTACATACCATCTTTCTTGAATTTCGCAATAGAAAATGAGAATTTGTGATGTTCAACAATTTCAACGGTCAATTCTGGAAAAAGAAGAAAAATTGCATTTTGTTTTCATGTTATGCCCATTTAAAATTTTCGTATCCCTAAAAGAGGAGGATCTTTTATATAGACAATACAAAACTTACCTGAATCTTTTTTCAGTACGTATTCGCAATCTTTATTCTGAGTCATAGTATAAGATTCTGATACTAAATCATCTTTCCTGTAAAAAAACAAGAGAATTATTATATGATAAAGAAAAACTATTTTAGAGATTTGTATATTCCTCAGATCCAATTTGTAATTTTTCTGGCCTATTGAAAGTGACCCTGAATTCTAACGAGAGAAATCCATTGTTATATTGTCGATTCATCTTCTGGCATCAAGATAAATTTTTGTCGAGGGGGAATGCCAAGAATCAATATA
>JAKCPI010020250.1:0-14255 GCA_023213315.1 Euborellia annulipes | reverse complement strand
TTTGGGCGTCATATCTTTATTCTTGTGTCATTTTTGTCGACGAGTTTTATTTTAAAATTTTAGAAATTTGGCGTTAATGAAAAAATATTTCGACATTTTTGTTTTTGTTTTATTTAAATTGTATTTATTTATTAAAAATGATATGGATTTGTGTTAAATTCACTTAGAAATGTTTGAAATATCACTTAATAAATTACAATATTATTAAAATAGAGTAAAACAGACAAGTCTTTCGGACAAAACGTTTTTCTCAATGCCAACGAATGCCCACTGATTGAGCAAAACGCTCAATGGCAAAACATTTTGTCGAATCATGCTCAATTGAGTTTTGTCTCCTCAGTGTGCGTTGACCCATAGAAAAACATTGAAAAGAAGAAACAAAGTGTTGTTCCACTATTTTTGACACGGAATGTATATATGGATCTTCTTGAAATGAGGTGAAGAGATTAGAATTCTATCATCGCACATCTTGTGGGTTTGTGGATAGCGACCACGAGCTGCCCAAGCTGGGACTGGCAGTACTTCTGTTCTTTACTTCCTTCAATATTTCCAACAGACCGTGCGACGGGCCGGCCTCTTCTATTTCTTCCGCTCCCAAAAAAAAACCATTACGCCGACCCCGCACTGCGGGAAGAAAGTAGTAAATTAGAATTCTATCAAAGAAAAAGAAAAATAATTAATTTGTCTCGTAACAACGTCAATGGCTGCAATCAGGGAGGGTAGATTTCTATTCTATTTGCTATTCAGAGGTGCCAACTTCTAGAACCCTCCCCCGCCGCTCTCTCTCTCTCTCTTGCAAACAGATGGAGCATAAATGAGTGAATCTGTGTTGTTTATATTCAAAAACATTTTCCGGCAGTAAAATGCCACCCAGAAGAAAAACAAAGAAGCCTTACAAAAAAATACATAATTTCTCTCTGTTGCAAATGGCCCCTTGTTTTATTTATTTATTTTCTGTTCAAAGAAAGAGAGAACTTGCAATGGAGGGAATACCGAAAAATGGTCGCACAGTACACAATTCTCTTATCTTCGGTAAACGAAAGCTGTGCACCGTGTTTGTCACACCAGATTTTTTTGTGTCGAGATATATTTAGTTTCCCTTTTTTTTTTTTTTTAATACTCACTTTTTTCTCATTCACACTCACATTCACACAGTCTTTTCGGCAACTTAAGCCATATAAGACTTTTGACAATAACCGTTATTTATGAATCTATCTATACTGGCGTCCAGGCATTTCTATTAATATTTAAGCCATCTGGTATCCAAATGACTTAAATAAAATCATCGGACTGCCTGGGGTCCGAACCCGCACGTTCGGTATAGAAGATAGACACACTACTAACTACACCAAGCCCGAGGGCTTTCAAAATTTGAATATTTTATACACAATAGGGAATCCTAAATAAATACAAAATTTTATAAGAATTGGAAAGTTTTTTTTTAAATGTGTAAAAAGTTCCACAGGGGAACCCTTTTGAATCAAATTAACATGCAAATCCCCATATGGGGATTTAACAATGACTCTATGGAAGGAAGAGCCGGAAAATCTAAAATACATCAGTAAGATGTACTTCAAACAATTTTCACCAAAAATTTTACTGATATACTTTTAAAAGAGGAAGTAAAAAGTAATTGATTTATGAATTTTAATCAAAATCCTTAGAGCAAATTTTGAGAAAATCGAAAAAAACTGAAAAAGTACATCAGTAAAGTACTAGTACTCTTTGGCCAATTTTGTTCAAAAGCTTCGTGTCACGTCCTAGGAAGGTGACTAACTTAAATATAAAATTTCAACCTCGTAGCGCAGTCCCTTCTTGAGATATTCTGTTCACAAACGAGCCCAACTCAAAGTGTGATTTTCTATAAAAATATTGACATAGAATTTTTGAATCCAAAACTTTTTCTCCATCAAATAGGTAAAAGAAAGAAAAAAATCACCTAAACAAAAAGAGCTGAAAAACTGCAATTTCTTTGCCTATTTTAAAGTGAAACTTTTATTTTATTCCCTCAAATTTTTTCGCTCTTTTATCAGCATGTCGCGTTACAAGCCGTGACGTCACGTCACGGGCCGTGACGCTACAAGCCAAGACGTCAAAAACAGGAAAGTTGAAATTTAATATATATGACGAATTATAAAAAATAATTGTGAGATTTAATTATTCAATTTTTAAATTGATAAAATATAATCTATATATAATAATTACGGAGTGTCCGTCTGTCTGTCTGTCCGTCTGTCACGCTCTGTTTGACCAACTTCCCAATGGAATTTTGAAACGAAATTTTGCAGTCTTATAGAGGAGGTTATGGAGAGTCCCGGAAAAATACTCGGGTCCCGAAATTCCTATAACTTTTTGAGTTATTAATTCCTAAAGTTACGATTTCTCCCATAGGAAATGTACAGAGGAATATTTTTGTATTCTTTTCATTTGTGTATTCCATGAATGTAAACAAATCCTCAAGCAGGCACTGGATTGGAATACTTAGTTTTTTTTTTTTTTTTTTTTTTTTAAAACATTCACACTTTTTTTCTCATTCACACTCACACTCACACACACATTCACACAGTCTTTTCGGCAACTCAGGCCATTTAAGACTTTAGACGATAACCGTTATTGATAAATATACATATAGGGGTCCAGGCATTTTTATTTAAGTCATTTGGTATCCAATTGGCTTAAATAAAATCATCGGACTGCCTGGGGTCCGAACCCGCGACGTTTGGTATACGAGGTTAGCACGCTAACCTCTACGCCATGCCCCGAGGGCGAATACTTAGTTGTTAGTAATAATAATTTTCTATTCATAATTAAGAAGAAAAGGCGAGGGTCCGCCGCAGGCGGGCCCGAGCCAGCTGGTGGGGTCCAGGGGGGCGTAGCCCCCGGCTAGACGCGAAGCCCGCCGAAGGCGGGCGGCGCGGCTAGTTTTTTAAATAATTTAAAATGATTCAAATCTTCAATTGCTAAATAAATATCGTTCTCAGTTTTTAACATGCGTCTATTGATTTCCCCATTTTCCAATTATTAAGTTAAGATTAAAAACGTAATTTTAATACTCTTAATTGAATAATTTTCTGAAAATTTTCACTTAAACGCCTTTCAGGTTTCACTTGCATCGTGTTTTCATAAAACCACACAATGATTTTTTTATTATTGTTGTTATTCATTTTCAAATTTAAAATTCAGAAAATGTTTCGTTATATTTAAAAAAAAAAAGCAGCAAGATTCCTCTTCTTCATCGTGGATCATTAACAGAAATCCCCGGGCCCCTAATTAGAAATAGATTTGATTCTTGATGCTAGCTAGGGCTCGCGACCTTGAGAGAGAAAAAACGCATTCTCTGACTCGTTGATTTCTTCTTGCCTATCGTAATTACTGATATTAATTAATTAGACCTATTAAATTTTTATATCCTAATAATTGTGAGATTTAATTATCTGAAAATATTTTCTGCTAATTAGTGTACAGTGATTTCAATAAGATTTCCAACAATTAATCCCCGCCACCTGCCAAATGGATTGTTGAGATAAAATTTATAGGCTATGCTTTGAATATATATTATCTATTTTTACTTTCTCTTAGGTATACATGTATATAGAAAGTTTTAGATTCATGTCAAAAATTCGATATCAAGATTTTTATGTAAATATGCGTTTTGGGTCTGTCTGTCTTTGAACGAAATATCTCAAGAAGGGAAAAAAGCTGGAAAATTGAAATTTTATATTTAAGTTAGTCACTCCCCTGGCGCGTGACACAAGGCTTTTAAGAGGGTTCAGGAGGGACGTCAAAACGTACTTTAAACAAAACTAGACTATTATAAGGAATTTTTCAATGCGGTTTTTTTTTTTAAATGAATTAAATTCATAAGAGATTATTGGGACATCGAGCTATAATTTTTTTAATGACTTATTAAAAAATTATCGTAATTAATTTTTTTGTTATCAAGCAAATACAAAAAACAATCTGTCCCAATAATCTTGAATTTTTTTTTAATTTAAAAATGATTTTATTGTGATTATTAATCACATATTAATTGAGAAATTTTTAAAATAAGCTTAGATGATTTATTTAAAAACCAACTGTCAAATTAGTTCAGCATTCTTGCAATAGATGGCGGGCTAGTCTAACAGCTGATACCCTTTTAGCCTATATCTGGCCTATATTTATATATTTTTATGCTTTTATAAAAGATACATAATCAGAGGCGTACCGAGGCAGTTGGGGGCCTGGGGCGGCACTAGAAGAGGAGGCCTTATATTGATTTTTTTTTTTTTGTGGGGGTGCTCATCTTTAAATATCCCTCTCCTCCATACACAAAACTATTTTTAAAATACCTTATGTTCCTGAACTCCAAGGGACCCGGGGTCTCTCAAAGAGAAATTTTCAATAAATTTTCTTTTTTTTTTATCTAAATTTTCCCATTTTTACTTGAGCCCTGGGGCCCCGGGGCCAAGAGAAATTTTGATTTTTTCATCTAAATTTTCCCTTTTTTTACTTGAGCCCTGAGGGCCCCGGGGCCTCTCAAAGAGAAATTTTCAATAAATTTTCTTTTTTTATCTAAATCTAAATTTTCCCATTTTTACTTGAGCCCTGGGGGCCCCGGGGCCAAGAGAAATTTTCATTTTTTCATCTAAATTTTCCCTTTTTTACTTGAGCCCTGAGGGCCCCGGGGCCTCTCAAAGAGAAATTTTCAATAAATTTTCTTTTTTTATCTAAATCTAAATTTTCCCTTTTTTACTTGAGCCCTGAGGGCCCCGGGGCCTCTCAAAGAGAAATTTTCAATAAATTTTCTTTTTTTATCTAAATCTAAATTTTCCCTTTTTACTTGAGCCCTGGGGGCCCCGGGGCCTCTCAAAGAGAAATTTTCATTATATTTTGTTTTTTTATCTAAATTTTCCCCTTTTTACTTGAGCCCTGAGGGCCCCGGGGCCTCTCAAAGAGAAATTTTCAATAAATTTTCTTTTTTGTCTAAATCTAAATTTTCCCTTTTTTTACTTGAGCCCTGAGGGCCCCGGGGCCTCTCAAAGAGAAATTTTCAATAAATTTTCTTTTTTTATCTAAATCTAAATTTTCCCTTTTTTACTTGAGCCCTGAGGGCCCCGGGGCCTCTCAAAGAGAAATTTTCAATAAATTTTCTTTTTTGTCTAAATCTAAATTTTCCCTTTTTTACTTGAGCCCTGAGGGCCCCGGGGCCTCTCAAAGAGAAATTTTCATTAAATTTTGTTTTTTTATCTAAATTTTCCCTTTTTTACTTGAGCCCTGAGGGCCCCGGGGCCTCTCAAAGAGAAATTTTCATTACATTTTGTTTTTTTATCTAAATTTTCCCTTTTTTACTTGAGCCCTGAGGGCCCCGGGGCCTCTCAAAGGGAAATTTTCATTACATTTTGTTTTTTTCATCTAAATTTTCCCTTTTTTTACTTGAGCCCTGGGGGCCCCGGGGCCTCTGAAAGGGAAATTTTCATTACATTTTGTTTTTTTCATCTAAATTTTCACTTTTTTACTTGAGCCCTGGGGGCCCCGGGGCCTCTGAAAGGGAAATTTTCATTACATTTTGTTTTTTTCATCTAAATTTTCACTTTTTTACTTGAGCCCTGGGGGCCCCGGGGCCTCTCAAAGGGAAATTTTCATTACATTTTGTTTTTTTCATCTAAATTTTCACTTTTTTACTTGAGCCCTGGGGGCCCCGGGGCCTCTGAAAGGGAAATTTTCATTACATTTTTTTTTTTTTATAAATACATGAGGGGCCTATGCCGGCTCGGGGCCTGGGGCGGACCGCCCCCGCCCCCCGCCCCCCTCGGTACGCCACTGTACATAATATATAATAACATTTATAAAGTATTTATTGTTAAAAGATCAATGAAAATCAACCAAATGCATCAAATATTATTAGCTACCATTCTGACATCTCTTGGCAAATTTTTGAATTACTTGATATTTTGGGCATACTTTTTATGACACACAACGCCATCTTAGCGGGGAAAATATGCGTAACCACTTCGCTCCCGAGCCCCCTTAAACAAAATCAGTCAAAGAGTACTAATACTTTACTGATGTAATTTTTCACTTTTTTCGATTTTTTCAAAATTCGCTCCAAATATTTTTATTAAAATTCATAATCAATAACTTTTTACTTCCTCTTTAAAAATAAATATGCTTATTATTAAAAAAAAAAAAAAAAAAAAAAAAAACACTCGTTCCTCCTAAACTTACTAATTAAGTTAATATTTTATTTATAACTCAAATAACGGTGAAATATATTTTAGAGTTTTAGGCGTTAATTCGCAAATCGTGAGATATAATTTTGAAAGATAATTATATATTTGCTTAAAAAATAAAATTCTGGTATGACTGAGCGCACTTAAAGATGTGTGTGCTGTGCTATCACACACCAGATTTGATGGTATAAAAAAAAACTTAATTTATGAATCTTAATCAAAATGTTAGAACCGGTTTGGAGAAAATCGAAAGAAAAAAAAAATTCAATATTTTCAAAGATAAAACCACAACGTTTTTTCCGTTCTTAGAGAACGTGTATTTCCATCAAAATCTCCCAATGTTAACATAAATTCCGAGACTAATCAACAGATGGCGCCCCTATTAACAAATCCATGCCATTCTCAGTTAGTACCAACCTTAAAAAATTGAGCGTCATATCAAGAGCTACAGTGTTTTTATTTACACTACTTTTACTACAATATTTTCAAAATTAAACGGAAAATCAGAATTTCATTGATGGCCAAAATACATGAGTTGAACTTCCACACTCACTGTATTCACCAGATTTAGCCCCCGTTTGTTTAAAAAGCCGGAAAGAGATTTGGCTCCATGAGGAGGTGATGTTGGAGAATAAAGAAATATTTTGCCAAACAAATGTTAGTTCCGGGGCTTATTGATTGACGTGTTGTTAACTATATCAGGGGCGTATAAGCCCCCCCCGAAATTTTCAAATCCATATACATAATACTGATATACAGACATTAGCGGGTCTGGTCCCCCCCCCTTAATGTTTGTGGCCCCCAAGTGCTTTCCACTATAGCCCTGTAAAAAAATTTTTTTTCCGTAGGGTGAAACTTGTGTTCCACAAAGAAATGACGAGAAAAATATTCTCCCGCAGGGCGGACAACTTTGGTCCCGCAAAAACAAAGTTTTCGCAAATTTCTCCCCCCGAAAAATTTCTATATACGCCCCTGACCTATATATAAATAGCTAAGATGAAGTGAAATCCAAGGTCCGGCCTTGCGCTCTGTTTATTTTAGGGTCCGACCGAAACAAGATTTTCAGCCGAAACCAAATTTCGGCCTCAATCCAAGGGCAGATACAAGGTGGAGGGTAAAGGGGGTAATTACCCCTCCCCCGAGATTTGAAAAATACCTTTTTTTCGCAAAAAAAAATTTATTTTTTAACGTAAAATTTTAAAAATTAATACTTAAAAATTTGATTTGTATTTAATATATTCTGGCAAACAAATACAGAATGCGCCTTTTAAATTACTGAAATTAAGAAGAAATAGTGTGCTGTGCGACGAATCAGACCAGATAACCCCCCCCGAGAAACACCTCTGGATCCGCCCTTGCCTCAATCTTAGTTTCGGCCGAAACCAATTGTTTATTTCCTATCAGGGGCCTATATAGAAATTTTTTCGGGGGGGGGCTTAACTTAAAAATTTTTCTGCGGAAAATTTTTTTTTAATGAAACCAAAGTTTTTTCTGCCCCGCGGAACATTTCCCTTTTGCGGAACCAACCCCTCTGCGGGGAAATTTTATTCCCCTATTTTAACTTTTTTTTTTAGGGTGACTAAATCTTTTCCGCCCCTTTTCCACCGGGCGGAAAATTTTTTCTCCCTCAAGTGCAAAAGTGCAAATCATTTGACCTTTTTTTTTTTTGCTTGCGAGTCACATCCCATCTTTTTCAGAACCATGTTTCGGCAACTTTTTGGCCGAAACCAGGATTTTTGGCCGAAACTGACCGAAACCGAATATTCGGACGGTTCCTAATTTATTTCTTTAAAAGATTAACGAAAAAAAAAAAAAAAAAGATATTATTTAAATATTATCTTTTTTTTTAATTTAAATGTAAATACGAATGTTTTATAAAAAAAAATACTTATCTGAAAATAATATTTGATAAATTTTGTATAATTTGTTTACGCCTGCCTAATTAAAAAATATTATTTTTTACCCTTTATTATGAAACTGGACATTCGCCCGAGTAAAATGATGTCCAGTTCCGGGACTCATTGATAGACGTGATGTTTGTTACCTATATATTAATAGCTAAAAGGAAGTAAAATCCAAGGTCCGGCCTTGCGCTCTATTTATTTCTTTAAAAGATAACGAAATACAAAACGACTGTAAAAAGATATTATTTAAATATTATCTTTTTTTTTTTAATTTAAATGTAAATACCAATGTTTTATTAAAACTTATCCGGAAATAATATTTGATAAACAGAGGGTGTGTAATATTTTGTTTACTCTTAAGTAATTTAAAAAAAAATATTTTTTTACCCTATATTATGAAACTAGGCATTCGCCCGATTAAAATGATATGTAACACTCATATCTAAATCCAATATTACAACTTGTTATAAATGAAGTTATTGCAAGTTGCACTTGGAGCACTTAATTAGTACAAAATTATAATATTTAAAATTTAATCAAATAATAAATTCGAGATTTAAATACAAATTATTATTTAAAATTAATTAAAATATCTCATTTAAATCTCACAATTAAAATGAATAATGACAAATAATATAATAATTTATTTTTTTTTTTTCTTATTTCCGGCTTCGGTGGAGGGAGGAGATACCAGTCCCGAAAGGGACTGATTTTTGGGGAGTAGGGAGGTGAAGGGCCTCTCACTCCCAATATTGGAACTGGGTTAATGGCAATTACGCTAGATACCGGTACTTGGGTTTAGTGCGGCCTCCGCACGATGCACCAGGGGTAAATAACCGGGGAATGATTTTTTTGTAGGATTGAGGGTTTTTATGCCGTAATTTAAGCTTTTCCCTCAAATAAAAAAAAAAAAAAATAATCTCTTATTTCCTGCTGATAAAAAAAATTAATTAAAAAAAAAAAATGATAAATTTTTGTTTTAATTTAAATTTATAATTTTTTCCAAAGCGTATATAAATAAAGGCAAAGAGCATAGTGAATATCTACAGAATTTGAAATGGCTTTCAAGATGATTATTTTTTACCTACTTCTTTTAGTTTTTGTAGCAAACCGCGGCGCTCAATCCGTCACTGACGATGATTGTGCCATAGAAACTTTAGAGGGACCCTGGTCGCTACTCTATTGGGGATCACCTCAAGAGCTCTCCATCTTTCAACCAGATCTGAAATGTTCTAGAGCCTATGGAAATATCACAAGCGATAATACTATCACCTACCAATCGGAAGATGCCTATAAAGGGTAATTATCTTAATTGCGATCTTCATACTCAACCCTATATCCATGCAAATATCCTTTTTAAAAGTTCTGGCTCCTCACCATCGTTAATGAGAAATAGAGTCTCCGTTCCTCTAGTTCCAGGCCACACTTGTTTTGCTGGCTAAAACATTTCAAAGATCACAAAACGAGGTTTCTACTCATTATTCTTATATTTTCAGCGCTTTATCCAGTCTTGACTGGCTGAGGATTATCTCCCAAACCCGTCACTAATCGCACATTCCAAACATCCTTGGATTGTTCCATCTTCTCTACATCCTTATTCTCAATATCCATGAAAATATCCTTCTTAATATTTCTGGCTCCTCATGTAGAGTCTCAGTTCCTCTAGTTAGAATTCAAGCCTCATCAGGTATACGACTTGTTTGTTGGATCTCAAAATTTTCAGATTTGTCCTCCATATTCTCATATCCAGACTAAACTGGCTGAAGGTTATCTCCCAAACCCGTCACTAATCGCACATTCCAAACATCCTTGGATTGCTCCAACTTCTCTCCATCTTTATTCCCAATATCCATGAAAATATCCTTCTTAACATTTCTGGCTCCTCATGTAGAGTCTCAGTTCCTCTAGTTAGAATTCAAGCCTCATCAGGTATATGACTTGTTTGTTGGATCTCAAAATTCTCAGATTTGTCCTCCATATTCTCATATCCAGACTAAACTGGCTGAAGGTTATCTCCCAAACTTGTCACAAAATCGCACATTCCAAACATCCTTGGATTGCTCCAACTTCTCTCCATCTTTATTCCCAATATCCATGAAAATATCCTTCTTAACATTTCTGGCTCCTCAGGTAGAGTCTCAGTTCCTCTAGTTAGAATTCAGACCTCATCTGGTATACGACTTGTTTGTTAGAAATATTCCAAAGATCTCAAAATTGCACACTCAGATTTGTCCTCCATATTCTCATATCCAGACTTAACTGGTTGAGGGTTATCTCCCAAACCCGTCACTAATCGCACATTCCAAACATCCTGAGATTATTCCATCTTCTCTCCATCTTTATTCTCAATATCCATGAAAAAATATCCTTCTTAAAATTTCTGACTCCTTATGTAGAGTCTCAGTTCCTCTAGTTAGAATTCAGGTCTCATCTGGTATACGACTTGTTTGCTGGTTGAAAGATTCCAAAGATCTCAAAATTCTCATCCCATATTCTCCATATCCAGACTAAACTGGCTAAGGGTTATCTCCCAAACTTGTCACAAAAATCGTACATTTCAAGCTTTCTCAGAATGCTCTGTTTAGTAGCGCTTCCTGTTTAGTATACTGTCAAATGATAAGTAGCCCAAAACCCCATAGTATGAAAAGAAGCAATAAATGAAATGTAAAATCAATAGCAGTATCAACGTCTTGACAGATCTCAAACAAAAAATCAACTCCTTTCTATTACTCTAGGTTCAGGAATAAGATTTGTCCATCATTCTTTCTCTTATAATGATTCTTGGCATTCCCCTCGACAAAAATTTATCTTGATGCCAGAAGATGAATCGACAATATAACAATGGATTTCTCTCGTTAGAATTCAGGGTCACTTTCAATAGGCCAGAAAAATTACAAATTGGATCTGAGGAATATACAAATCTCGAAGGTAGTTTTTCTTTATCATATAATAATACTCTTGTTTTTTTTACAGGAAAGATGATTTAGTATCAGAATCTTATACTATGACTCAGAATAAAGATTGCGAATACGTACTGAAAAAAGATTCAGGTAAGTTTTGTATTGTCTAAATAAAAGATCCTCCTCTTTTAGGGATACAAAAATTTTAAATGGACATAACATGAAAACAAAATGCAATTTTTCTTCTTTTTCCAGAATTGACAGTTGAAATTGTTGAACATCACAAATTCTCATTTTCTATTGCGAAATTCGAGAAAGATGGTATGTAGAATCTATATTTTCTTTTAGAATGTACACACATCATTTAATTTGTAGAGTGTCTGTTTAGGAAATGTGATGAGCTATCACGATTCCCTTGTTTAAGCCGATGCACACATGAAGAAGAAGTCACAAAAGACAAAGACCAAACATTTTTTTCTCTTGCCAACTAATAGGCTAGCCAAATACCGGGCACCACGTTCTTCTCAGACGTCTTTTAAGAGAAAATGTTCTTGTTTAGGCAACTGTCTTTTGTTGGTTCTGCTCTTATAGTTCCTGAGAGAATTTGTTCATGCGTTTATAGAATAGAGTGAATATTGGGGGTAGATCATTTAAAGTTACTAAAAAAAAAAACCAGTAGAATTTTGCTGATCTCAACGGGCTCTCCCAAAAAGTCTTCATATTGATATTGAACAACAGAAAACATACAGTACCAGCAAACCCAAAAATGAAAACAAACACACTCAATGTATAGATCAAGCCCACATGCTTAATCATATTAATAACAAACTAAAATAGATCTAATAAGCATTCACAAGTTAGGATAGAAAACCTGTTAATATGAATGAGATCCTGAAGAACTCTCCTTGATTGTTCATCTCAGAAACAGAATGCGCGATGTTGGGAAGTTGCATGATGAAAAAAAGAATCCTAAAAGTTAACAACATCCTATATGAATTCCTAACATCTTGACCATTAACTCATCCTGACCTGAAACAACCGAGGCCCAGAACTCAGCACCCGTTGACAGACATAGAATAAGAAATTCTCTTTGGTCAAAATCAAATTTTCATTCTCTCCTGGGAATCCCTACCTAAACCTAAATATGCAATATCCTCATCATCGCAAGCCTATTCGGGTAACAAATAGGAAAGAACAACACCTGTCAGTTTGAAGAATCGATTTGCAATTGAACTTCAATTCAAGATGACGCAGGAGAATTCTGACTCAGAAGATCTAAATCCCCATAAATAAATAGAAGAGTTCCTTGTTGGAATTGAGCTCGAGTCTCTCCACTGAATTCTTAATGGTGTAATTTCACTTTGGGTAGTTTGTAGTGTCAGACTTGTAATTAAATTCCCTAAATGTGATTTTTTAAAGGTCTTTGATACGAAGAGAGTATGACGTGACTCTAGACGAAAATTCCTTTACGTTAGTGTCCATATGACTCCAAGAGGACATTTTCTCTACGTTAGTGTTCAAGTAATCTGTATTTGTTTTTGTTTTTTTAGGAAAGACCTACCTCATCGCGTTCGGCAGAGATGCTAGAGATGCTAGAAAAGGAGACTATAGAAGAGTACTAGAAGAATGGAAAAAACAAACGGATAACTCGGATCCCTTCTACACTGTAGATCCCAGGGAATGTGGTTGGATATAACAACAAATACAAAAACGTGTATTTGTTTAAACCATGAATAATATTCATGGGAATATTGATGAATAAAAATAATAATAAAGAAATAATTTTGTTTTTACTTCTTTCCTCATCCATTTTCTTCTCTTTTGAGATTTTGATCCGTTTTGAGGAACTTTGAACAGAATATCTCAAGAACGGAGAGAGCTATGATGTTGAAATTTGATATTTAAGTTAGTCACCTTGCTTTGAAGTGAAAATAAGCTTTTGAACAAAATTGGTCAAAGAATACTAGTACTTTACTGATGTACTTTTTTTAGTTTTTTTTTTCGATTTACTCAAAATTCGCTCTAAGGATTTTGATTAAAATTCAAAAATCTATTATTTTTTATATTCTTTTTAAAATCTATATCCATCAAAATTATTTGAAGCATACTTTACTATTGAATTTTTATAGGAATAGGCTACCGTAGTAACAAAATACATTTTCTATAGTATAGGAAAGTGAAGATAAACAGCGATACGAAAATTCTGGTGTGACAGCACAGCACCCAACGCACTTAATGGTCATGCCATTTCTGAATTAACTTTCACTTACCGATTTCATAATAATCATGGGAGGGTTGATGTTTGCTGTGCCATTAGTCACACCAGGTCTTTTGCTATGATTAAAAATCTCAAATGAGCCTTATACATAATAGGCGATTTGCGAGAAAAAAATATCAATTTAAAAAAAAATGTAAGTGAAAGCGTGAAATGCGTTATATTTTATGCGATGTTGCCACACTGGTCTGAGTCACGTCACTTACTTATTTTTTCTTATCTATATATGAATATATTGTATATAGAGAGAAAGTATTGGATTCATGTCAAAAATTTGAGACAAAATACATTTTGGATAGTATAGGAAAATGAATATAAACAGCGATACGAAAATTCTGGTGTGACAGCACAGCACACAACGCACTTCTGAATTAACTTTCAATTACCGATTTTCATAATAAACATGAGGGGGGTTGCTGTTTGCTGTGCCATTAGTCACACCAGATCTTTTGCTATGATTAAAAATCCCAAATGAGCCTCCTTGTATTTTTGTATTTTGTTTTTCCTGAATTTCATTTTCATTTCCAGGACTAGCAGATTACACTTTCCTATACCAGGAAGATTTGTGATTAACATTAAAGAAAAAAAAAAGAAAAAAAGAGCGATAAAAATTCTTAGAGTTTGCCATCAATCTTGTAAACAGGAAAATAATATTGTAGTACTTTAGAAAAAGAGAGAGACTGGAAAGCAATCCAGCTGGTTTTATTTTTAACCTGACTGCTGCTGGGATCATCTGCTCCAGTGAAGAAGGGCTTTGAAAAAAAAAAAAAAAGAGAAGGGATAAAACTTTGCATTCATTCGCTAACCTTTTAGAGTTCTCTGGAAAGGAAAAATCAAACCAAATAGTCAAGACAGTTTATAAGCAAAGTACTGTATACGTCAAGGATATTTAATTTTTTTTTTTTATTTAAGCTTGTTGGGATAGTACCGCGTAAGTCATAATACATAGAATCTATTTTTTTTT
>JAKCPI010020249.1:0-15063 GCA_023213315.1 Euborellia annulipes | reverse complement strand
GATTAATTATAAAATAATAATTATGAGATTTATTTATTTTAATTTTTTAATTATCTGTTTCAATTCTAAAACCACTTGACGAATATTTATGGGCTATTTTTTTTTTTTTTAAGTATAGGGAATAAGGATGATTTAGGGGATGGTTTTATTTTATGAATATTCATAGAATTTTTCAAACATGATTATTATCTCCAACATCTGGTTGTCCAAAAAAGAAATAAAATTTTATTGAAAAAAAAAAAAAAAAAAAAAAAAAATTTTGCTATAAAATGTTTAAGTTACCAGACGGATATAATTAAGATGCAACTGTGTCTAGAGAATTTATTTATTTACGCTACTACTGTCTGGATTCGAGAATGATTCCAAGAAATTTTTTTTTAAAAAAGGGACCCGACCTTACAAATTCACTCACGGGGTTAATGAACTTGTTAATAAATTTGTATTTTTTTTTTTTTTAAGGGAAGTATCATCTCTCTCTTGTTTTTTTTTTTTTTTTTTTTAATTCAAGTTCGTTAGTTTTTAATTATTTTAAATTTATTAGGCGTAAAGAAATCATCTCTGAGATTAAAATCATTTTTATGTTTAATGGAGAAATTGAGAGGGGGATAAAATCAACGGTGATTTTTTCAAGAAGAAAGATTGCAAAGAAATTAATCATATAAATTAAAAATACTAGGTGTTATGTTTCAATAAAATTATTCGAATAAATACTTGACACGTATTCTATAATTTAAATGACCCTCTTGGATGCTGAGGCCATTTAGGGGTTTATTGTTGACATATATGGACCCTGTTACGCATTAATGTGTCAAGCGCCAGCTACCGAGTTTTGAGAAAATTAACATTAAAGTTTTTTGTTTTCATTGGATTATATATAATTTTTTTTGTCAATTGTGCAAGTAACATTAAATATAAATTTTTTTAGGACATATTTCATAAAAATTACTATAGCATTTGAAACAATATTCCGTGCTTAACTCAATTTTTAATTTTTTTTGGCGCTTGACACACTAATGCGTAACAGGGTTCATATATTCTTTAAATTATTTGTATCGATAACCCCGGGGACGTTTAACACGCTAATTCCCCGAGGCCACCCACCCGAGGTTTGCGTTTATCTCCTTAGAGCTCGTTAATGTGCGAATAAATTCCATTTTCACTTGGTGTGATTTGGTTCAGGATTGGAGACAGTTTCAATGATTTGGGAATGCAGGGAAAATCGTGATTATTTTTTTTTTTTTTTTTGGGTAATCAAAAGTTGTGTGCTGTAACACCAGATTTTTTTGTGTCTACATATATTTAATATGTTCGAAATTGAATTGATTTAATTAATTCAAAATTCGTTCGAATTGTGTGTCAAATAATTTAAAATTATTCATTTATATTTATATCTCTTAAAATGTAAGAGTTATAAAAATTTTCTTTAAACAAAAGTTGTTCATAACTTGTAAAAGAACAATTTTGCATTAAGGTATTATTTCGTTCAAGTTGATATTTTAGAAGATATTTTGATTTTAATCCTTCGTTAATTAGCCAGAAGAAAAAATTTTAAATTTATTTCACTCTAATGTGTTCGAAATTCATTTCAATTTAATTAATTAGAGATTAAAAATTAATCCGTTTGGTGGAGCTATCTATCATTTAAATTAAAACTAATATATCTCTTAAAGGGTAAGAGTTATAAAAATTTTCTTCAAAAAAAAGTTGTTTAGAATTTAAAATAGAACAATTTTGTATTTGGGTATTATTTTGATAAAGTTAATATTTAAGTAGATATTTTGATTTTTCTGGTTTGAACATCTTTGGATTTTATTATAAACCAATAGCGAGTATTAATCACATTATATATAAATATTTTCATTAATTAGCCAGAATTTTAAATTAATTTCTTTCTATATGTTCGAAATTCAATTCAACTAAAATTAATTAGAGATTAATTCAAAATTAATCCTTTTGGTGGCGCCCTCAATCATTTAAATTAAAACTATTATATCTTTTTAAAGGGTAAGAGTTATAAAAATTTTCTTCAAACAAAAGTTGTTCAGAATTTAAAATAGAACAAGTTTATATACGAATATTATTTAATTGTTAAAATATGGGCGGGATTTAGATGCCGAAAAAGGACCTTATAATAAAAAAACAACCCCACTTGTTTGGAATAGCCAATTTCGCTCTGCCTTTGGAGGAATATTCAAATATCTCAGGGAACAGTGTCAATGAAATCGACTTGTGTTTATTATTTGATGAAGAAAAAGGACATAAAAATGAAAAAATAAAACCCTCTATGATAAAATAGTAGTCACTTGGGAGGTCCCGAGAGGAGTGGAGGGGAGAGGAACGTGAAATACAAATAAATGAGAAGAGATGTCTTTCATAACTCAAAAAAAAAAGATCCCAATCATTAAAATAGTTATTTCCATGCATGTCTTAATCCATCTCTGACAATCTGTCAAAGTGTTCGCTGTGTCTATCGATATATCGGCAAATTATGAATATGTAATTTCATCAACGAGTTTCTTGCATAAAGCCGTTTGCTTTGAGAATAAATTAGAAATTGTGGTTAATTTAAAAAATCGCCGCCCCTCCCCCCTGAACCCCCTGCGGCGGGCCCTCTCAAGTGTTGCAATTTTTCAGCACCTTCATTTCTTCCCTCACATATTATCATCGTTAAAATTATTGTTATATATTTTATTTAATTTCAATAGCGAGTATTAATTATAAAATAAAAATATTTTCGTTAATTAGCCAGAATTTTAAATTAATTTCTCTCTAATGTGTTCGAAATTCAATTCAATTTAAATTAATTAGAGATTAATTCAAAATTAATCCGTTTGGTGGAGCTCTCTATCATTTAAATTAAAACTAATATATCTCTTAAAGAGTAACAATTAATAAAATTTTCTTCAAACAAAAGTTGTTCAGAATTGAGAATAGAACAAATTTTTATTTAGATAAAAGTGCTACCAACAAAAGCCGGAAAAGTTTTCACTGCAAAATTCATATTTTTTTTTTTTTTTAGTGAAATATTATTTTCCCCGCTTAGATCAAATCATTCAATCTGTCATTTTCCCCATATTATTGTTTTTATCTCGTATACCTAAAGTCCCGGGTTTGGACCCCAGGCAGTCCGGTGATTTTATTTAAGCCATTTAGATACCAAATGACCCAGAATAACTGAGAACCCTTAATAGGCCTAGATATATTTACAAATAACGGTTATCGTTTAAAGTCTTATATGCCCTAAGTTGCCGAAAAAACTGTGTAAATGTGTGTGTGTGAGTGGGAATGAGAAAAAAGTGTGAGTGTTAAAAAAAAAAATTTTATTTTTAATTTGTTCATTTAAGGTTCCTAGCACGGCATCTTTTAATGAATATTTATCTACCTCTTAGGAGGCCCGGGCCTTATATACCGGGTTATATTCACGCAAAAAATTTGTTCTCTCTGAATAAAAAAAATTCTTTTTTTTCTACTTTATTTAATTCAAATGCCGATATTTCGGCCGATTCTTCCTGCCTTCACTTTAACCTTAAAATATAATGAAATACACAGATAATTTTTGCATATTTTTAACATATTTCGGCGAAAGTTTTATTTTATTTTAATTTTTTAATAATAGAACAGACAGACATACGTAAAAAAAATATTGCGTCTAAATTAGTTACCTCACTGACAATTATTTTGATGACATTTCTTTAAAAGTTAATTGGCATTGTTTCGGTTGATTGGCCATTGGATTGAATTCAGCAAGTCAGACAGACAGACAGACAGCGAGTGTCTTTCAAACTGGCACTAATACAAGGCCAAGGCCATTAGCCAGCCAGCCAGCCAGTCCACCCTGTTGATTTCTACCCTTATGGATTATTGATATGCAGCGTGCATATGGCAACAGATTCTAATCATAATGGAAATGATGATGATAGATGAGAAAAAGAAATGAAAATGGGATTAATGATATAAAATATTAAAATAATCTGGTGGGCGATGCTACGCGTGTGTCTCACAGTTTCCCCCCCCTGTCATTATAGCGTTATTCTCTTGTTAGGAGAATGGTATAAGTTTCGATATTTATTTATGCCTTCCTAAAGTTTACAAAATCACTATAAGAGTTGTTAAGCCCATTCAAAGGGTGAAATATAATAAAGATAATTATATGTGTAAGTGTATTTATTTGTTGATGGGCCAAGCATCCCATGACTCCTGGGAATTGAACCCAGGATCTCTTTATTTTTCAATGAGTCCACTTCAGTATATAATAATTTATTTATTTTTTTTTTTGTATACATAATTTTTGAAATAAATACCTTTATAGAAATAAAAATTTTATCTGTGCATGCCTTTAATATGTAGAAATGAATTTTTTTTAAGATTGTAATTTTATATTTTTATTTATATATTCTAAATCTCGACATTCTCCCGATTAAAATGATATATCACACTTGTATCTTAATTTATTTACATCTTTTTAATAAATCAAAATTTAAATTGAACTTGGAGCAACGCTAATTGCCATAAAAGGAAATTTAATTAAATAATTTGATTATTAAAAATGTTTATTTAATTGATGAATAATTAATTGAAATTTGTTTACAAATTGAGTAATAATGATCTATTATTGTTAATTAATGAAACAAACAGAGGGAAGCAATAATCAATTTATTATTGCATTTGTCATTTGCTAATTTCTAAATTGAAATTTATTATTTTTCTTATTATATATATAGATTATTTTGAACAATCTCCCCTTTGTCTTCTTTTTCCCCTTCTTTAATACGTTTTTATTTTTTGCTTTTGGAAAGAAAAATTCCAATTAAACTATGTAAAGTTTTCTCTCGTATTTTTATCATAACAATTAAACGGAATTAATCAAAAAGTGAATAGTAACGATTCTGGGGAGCTCAAAGAATTTCTCAAAATCTTTCCTATAGGAAAGTGTTGGGTTTTATCTTGCCTTAAAAGAAATTAATCAAAGCCAATTAATTATAATAATTAAATCTCACAAATTAAAAATCATATATATTGTTATATAAATAAATTTTTTTTTTCATTTAATCCTCAGGGGGCTCTCTGGTGTAGCGGGCCAGGGTGTCGGCTTCTACAAAGAAGATCCCTGTTGGGTGAATGTATGTGTGTAGTAGGGATGAAACGATACCAATTACTTTTGGGATCGAGTACCAAGTATCGGTCTAAAATACTCGGTCCACGCTACGCGATGATTAGTTAGGTCGGAAGAACCTTTACGTACATTTGTTCTTATTAACATTAGAAATAAGTGGAATGGTTGGTACCACTGTATTATTTTTGGGTAGTTCCTAGACATGGGTCGATACGCGATTTTGCTGTACCAGGTGCTTGTTCATACCCGATATTTTTACCAGATATTTTTGTACCCGATACAGATTTCACTCAGCAACGCTAACTTCACATAAATACAAGTAACAGATTCGATACGTAGTATGAAATGTCATTTTACTTGAGACTAAATTAACATTTTTCAAAGTTTTTTTCCCCTGTATTTATAAATATTCTTGACTTGAAAAATCAAAAACTCATAATTATTCATTACTAAAGAGTTTTCCAAACTGACATTTTAATGTCTCTAAATTAAAATGTCATGTTATATACTGCACTAGAAAAATAATTAACAAATTTCTTTACTAGTAAAAGAAATTTAATTTATTGAAGTTCATTATGTTTTAAATTCAGTTACTTGTATTTTTACTTTTTTAATTAATGTTTTTAAATAAAAAAGTTTCAAAGTAAAAAAACATAACTTATTTATTAAAAAAAATTTTTTTTTTTTTTCATTTCTCCTCTCTTAAATTAAAGAAAAGAGAAATAATATATTAGTAATAATTAGATTTGTATTTAATTATTATAGGGCCTAGTGAGAAAAGTAGAGTAAAAAATGTAAAAATGATTCGGAATGACGTTCGAAAAGCGCGCCAGAGCAATAGCGAAATTGCCCTGTCAGGAGAGAAGAGACGGGGCGGGGCGTCGCGAGTTGAGGGTTGCAAGAGAGAAGGAAAGAGAGAACAGGCGCAACGAAAACTGTATCGGGTAAGGAACGAAGCTCTAAAGTGAAAAGCAAGTATTTGATCAATGCGCAAGCGCGAGAAACCCAGTACGAGTCTAGTGGAGTGTGCCTGAGTAGCTGTTACTCAAATACCTGATATTTTTTGCTCGCACCCATTATGACAATCTGTTACTTTTTCATACCTGATACAAAATATCAGATTGATACAGTATCACCCATGCCTAGTAGTTCCTCAAAAACTCGTTGTTTTTTTTTTCCAACAACTTGATGTTATATAGCTCTGGAGATTTAATCAAAATTCGCAAGAACTTTGCAGCCAGGTGATTAAATAAAAAATTTTTATTTGCCGACGTTTCGGTCGCCAAATTGACCTTCATGACAAATATTGTCAATTATACACGATCTTAGGTATTAATATTTTAATATTCATTGCAATTATATACAATTTATTTTAAATGTGTACAAAAATATTATTAATTAATAAATATATATTAAAAATATTAATATTATTAAAAGTCTTAAATGGCCTCAGTTGCCGAAAAAGTGAATGTGAGTGTAAATGAGAAAAAAGTGTGAATGTTTTTATTAAAAAAAAAAAAAAAAATCTGGTGTGACTGGCGGACAGCACACAACTTTCTCTTACCTTCGGTAATCGAAAGTTGTGTACTGTGCTTGTCACACCAGATTTTTTGTGTCGACATGTATTTAGTTTCCGACAGTAGGGTACAATTGAATTCAAGATGTAAAATTTATAAGTATGGGAAAATATTTATATTTTGTTACCATGGCAACCATTTCTCCTATCCTTCCCTATGAAATACAAGAGTAAAGTGGTCTTCAGAAGATTTCAATCACAAAATGAGAATATACATTTTATAGAGAATCTAAAAAATAATTGATTTTTGAATTTAAAAAAAAAAAACTGAAAAAGTGAATCAGTAAAGTGCTAGTACTTTTTGGTCGATTTTGTTCAAAAGCTTCGCGTCACGTCCCGTGGGGGTGCCTAACTTAAATATAAAATTTCAACTTCCTAGCTCTTTTTGTTCTTGAGATATTTTGTTCACAGACACACACACACACACCCCCCCCCCCCCCCCCCCCCCCACAGACAGACCATGTCGCGAAAACCACTTTTTTGGATTCAGGGGACCTCAAAACGTGAAGATCCATCAAAATCTCGACATCGAATTTTTGACATGAATCCAATACTTTCTCTCTCTATATATATTACATATATCCATAGGTAAGAGAAAGTAAAAAAATCGGCGGAAACTAAATATAATAAAAATCTGGTGTGACAAGCACTAAGAGAAAGTTGTGTGCTGTGCGACATCACACCAGATTTTTATAAATAATGCCTATATTTTAGTAGCTAAATTCTCAAAACTCTCCTCAGATAGCTAATTATATATGAAAAAACTCATTTCTTTTAACTCGCTGTTTTTGTTTACTATATCAATGATTTACTAACTGTCAGATAAGTTGAATAAAAGTGAAACAACCGGACGTTAGAGTTATAAAGTTAGTAGGCGGGCCCGAGCCCTAACAAACACAATTTTGACATTTATGTCAAAAAAAAAAAAAAAAATTGTCATTTAAATGAAAAGTGTATATAAAAGAGACGATAACAACTCACTTCATTGTGCGGTGATTGAAGCAAAAGCAGGCAGGCAGGCAGACAGGCAGAGAGGGGGCTGATGTCAGGCGTAGAGCATCCCAAAGGGTCGGGGTCTCTCTTTTTTTTTTTTTTTTTTTTGTATATATATATATATATGTCACATTCACCCCCGATATAGTGCGCGCGCGCGTTGCGTTAGTCACTTGTGTAGCAGCATACACGAACGATCTGACTCGCTTGGCGGTCAGCAGCCCTCTGAACTCCACACAGAAAACGCGGCGTCGTTCAACCAAATAGCGGCGACGACGACGATGATGTTGATGTTGATGATGATGAAGGCGCGCGCGTGCGCATCTCGCTCTTTTTTGAAAGACGGGCTGGGGGGGGAGGGTTTATTTATTAACCCTCTGTCTCCACACCTTAATTCTTAGGAGAAAAATTAATATTCAATTCAGATTGAGAGATGCCTTTTCTGGCTACTCTATTTTACTTTCTCTTACCTCTATATATGGACCGTTTATTTTAAAAGTGGTGCAAGTCCATTTTCTATTGTTTCGAGAAAATGAAAGGTTAACATATCTGTTTATTAAGAATCAATTGTACAAAGCATGGGATTTTTTAAGAA
Source organism: Euborellia annulipes (assembly GCA_023213315.1). Taxonomy (NCBI): domain Eukaryota; kingdom Metazoa; phylum Arthropoda; class Insecta; order Dermaptera; family Anisolabididae; genus Euborellia; species Euborellia annulipes. The sequence goes on along the minus strand of JAKCPI010020249.1, from coordinate 6,786 downwards.
ATTAACCACTAGCTGGTTATACATAGAAAATTTACATTAATTTAAGCATAAATTATGTGATATCTCATTTTTTACTTTCTCGTATATGAAATATATAGAGAGAGAAAGTATTGCGATCATGTCAAAAATTCGATGCCGAGATTTTGATCGATATACATGTTTAGGTCCCCTGAGTCCAAAAAAGTGGGTCCCGCAAATTAATCTGTGTCTGTGTGTGTGTGTGGACAGATTTTTAGCATGAAGGAATTGAGCTACCGGATTGAAATTTTATATTTAACTTAGGTACCTTCGAAGAATCTCAAAATAAGCTTTTGAACAAAATCGGCCAAAAAGTACTAGTACTTTACTGATGTACTTTTTCAGTTTTTTTCGATTTTCTCAAAATTCCCTCCAAGGATTTTTTTAAAAATTCGTAAATCAACTATTTTTTAGATGCTCTTTAAAATGTATATTCTCATTTTGCCGTTGAATTATTCTTTTCTAGAAAGAAAGAAAAAGGAAAATAAATATCTAATTTTTTTTTTTTATTATATATAATATAATAAAATGTTGTTGTGTCTGTCTGTCTGTACGCTCTATTTAGGTAATTCTTGTGGGAGTTTGGGAGGAAAATTTTTTTTATAAAAAAGAACTTGTCGGGGTGGGAAAAAAATTATTTTCTTCAAATACTAACAATTTCTTTTAGTTTTTAATTTTTTAATTTTTAATATTTCTTTTTTGAAAAATATGGAAAAAAATTATTTATTTTTTTTTTTTGTTTATTTAATGAAAGAAAAAAAAATACTCAAGAAGGCAATGGGGTGGAAAAGGGAGTGTTTTTTTTTTTTTAATTAAGAAGAAAAGGGGAGGGGTCCGCCGCAGGCGGGCCCGAGCCAGCTGTAGGGGGTCCAGGGGGCGAAGCCCCCCTGTCCATATGCAAAGGCGGGCGCCACGGGTTCTCATAATTAAGAAAAAGCGAGGGTCCGCCGCAGGCGGGCCCGAGCCAGCTGGATGGGGGTCCAGGGGGCGAAGCCCCCCGGCTAGGCGCGAAGCCCGCCGAAGGCGGGCGACGCGGCTAGTTAGATTAAAAATCAATTATTATTTAAATTCCCATTTATTTTTTTTATTTTTTTTCTGTCTTTGATTGTTTCGGAGAAAACATATCTCACTCTCTCTCTCTCTCTCTCTCTCTCACTTGCAAACATTATCGCTCTCTCTACTCTTTTTAAATTCCCTTTCCACCTTATCTTCGCATAGGAACAATGTTAATTTCCTATAGGGATTTGTATGTTAATTTCGATTCAAAAGGGGGTCCCCTTTGGAACTTTTTACGCATTTAAAATTTTTTTTTCCAATTCTTATGAAATTTTGTATTTATTTACGATTCTATATTGTGTATAAAATGTCCAAATATGAGATTAAAATTTTGAAAAATAACCATAGTTTATTTCAAGCAGTCAACATTTAAAATGCAAGTTTGAAACTAAGGTGCTATCGGAAACTAAATATATCTCGACACAAAATATCTGGTGTGATCAGCACGGTGCACAACTTTCTCTTACCGAAGGGTAAGAGAAAGTTGTGTGCTGTGCGCCAGTCACACCAGATTTTTTTTTTAATGCAATGTTCGGTTTTCATCAAACAAAATTGCGATTAATCTCCCCCTCTGAATGCACCGGCGGGCTTCCAGTTATCCTCTAATTACAAGATGATGATGATAACGCCATTGATTAGTTTAACGCCTAAAAAAAAAAAAAAAAAAATAAATAAACACCCCCATCTCTAGCTCCCTCTTTTATTTTTTTATACCACAATTAATTCAATAAAAACACTCTGTTTTCGCTTTTATCCCCCTTATGTATACACAACTAGAGTTAATTCACAAGTGACAGGACAGCAGGGAGGGAGAAATAAATTTAAAATAATACATATATCAAGTGAACAAGTGTTTGGATAGATTTACTCAATTTTTGCCCTTTTTTTTAAATTATCCTCAAAATACACTCCTTATATGGACCCTGTTACGCATTAGTGTGTCAAGAGCCAAAAAATTAAAAATTGAGTACCACGATGCAAGTGAAACTTTTTTTCGGATCGTAGGCGTTTAACTGAAAATTTTCAGAAAATTATTCACCTAAGGGTATTAAAATCGCGTTTTTAATCTTAACTTAATAATTGGAAAATGGGAAATCAATAGACGCATGTTAAAAACTGAGAACAATATTTATTTAGTGTAGAAGATTTGAATCATTTTAAATTATTTTAAAATTATATTTTATCAATTTAAAAATTGAAAAATTAAATCTCACAATTATTTTCTTTCTTTTTTTTATAATTCATCATATATATTAAAAATTTCAACTGTCCTATTTTTGTCGTCCCGGCTTGTGAGCATGTTCGTCACGGCCTTTGACGTCACGGCTTGGAACGCGACATCCTGATAGAAGGGCGAAAAAAATTAGAGCCCATCAAATAAAAGTTTCACTTAAAAAAAAATAGATTCTATGTATTATGACTTACGCGGTACTATCCCAACACCTTAAATAAAAAAAAAAAATTCAATATCCGTGACGTATACAATACTTTGCTTATAAACTGTCTTGACTATTTGGTTTGATTTTTCCTTTCCAGAGAACTCTAAAAGGTTAGCGAATGAATGCAAAGTTTTATCCCTTCTCTTTTTTTTTTTTTTTTTTTCAAAGCCCTTCTTCACTGGAGCAGATGATCCCAGCAGCAGTCAGGTTAAAAATAAAACCAGCTGGATTGCTTTCCAGTCTCTCTCTTTTTCTAAAGTACTACAATATTATTTTCCTGTTTACAAGATTGATGGCAAACTCTAAGAATTTTTATCGCTCTTTTTTTCTTTTTTTTTCTTTAATGTTAATCACAAATCTTCCTGGTATAGGAAAGTGTAATCTGCTAGTCCTGGAAATGAAAATGAAATTCAGGAAAAACAAAATACAAAAATACAAGGAGGCTCATTTGGGATTTTTAATCATAGCAAAAGATCTGGTGTGACTAATGGCACAGCAAACAGCAATCCCCTCATGTTTATTATGAAAATCGGTAATTGAAAGTTAATTCAGAAGTGCGTTGTGTGCTGTGCTGTCACACCAGAATTTTCGTATCGCTGTTTATATTCATTTTCCTATACTATCCAAAATGTATTTTGTCTCAAATTTTTGACATGAATCCAATACTTTCTCTCTATATACAATATATTCATATATAGATAAGAAAAAATAAGTAAGTGACGTGACTCAGACCAGTGTGGCAACATCGCATAAAATATAACGCATTTCACGCTTTCACTTACATTTTTTTTTAAATTGATATTTTTTCTCGCAAATCGCCTATTATGTATAAGGCTCATTTGAGATTTTTAATCATAGCAAAAGACCTGGTGTGACTAATGGCACAGCAAACATCAACCCTCCCATGATTATTATGAAATCGGTAAGTGAAAGTTAATTCAGAAATGGCATGACCATTAAGTGCGTTGGGTGCTGTGCTGTCACACCAGAATTTTCGTATCGCTGTTTATCTTCACTTTCCTATACTATAGAAAATGTATTTTGTTACTACGGTAGCCTATTCCTATAAAAATTCAATAGTAAAGTATGCTTCAAATAATTTTGATGGATATAGATTTTAAAAAGAATATAAAAAATAATAGATTTTTTAATTTTAATCAAAATCCTTAGAGCGAATTTTGAGTAAATCGAAAAAAAAAACTAAAAAGTACATCAGTAAAGTACTAGTATTCTTTGACCAATTTTGTTCAAAAGCTTATTTTCACTTCAAAGCAAGGTGACTAACTTAAATATCAAATTTCAACATCATAGCTCTCTCCGTTCTTGAGATATTCTGTTCAAAGTTCCTCAAAACGGATCAAAATCTCAAAAGAGAAGAAAATGGATGAGGAAAGAAGTAAAAACAAAATTATTTCTTTATTATTATTTTTATTCATCAATATTCCCATAAATATTATTCATGGTTTAAACAAATACACGCTTTTGTATTTGTTGTTATATCCAACCACATTCCCTAGGATCTACAGTGTAGAAGGGATCCGAGTTATCCGTTTGTTCTTTCCATTCTTCTAGTACTCTTCTATAGTCTCCTTTTCTAGCATCTCTAGCATCTCTGCCGAACGCGATGAGGTAGGACTTATCTAAAAAACAAAGCAAACACAGATTATACTTGAACACTAACGTAGAGAAATTATCCTCTTGGAGTCTCAAGGGTACTAATCGTCTTGGAGTCACATCATACTCTCTTTGTATCAAAGTGAGACCTTTAAAAAATCAAATTAAGGGAATTTAATTACAAGTCTGACACTACAAACTACCTAAAGTGAAATTACACCAATAAAAATTCAGTGGAGAGACTCGAGCTCAATTCCAACAAGATCTAGTTCTAACAAGGAACTCTTCTATTTATTTATGGGGAGCTCTGACTCTAAACCCATCTTCTTGAATTGAAGTTCAATTGCAAATCGATTCTTCAAACTGACAGGTGTTGTTCTTTCCTATTTGTTCCCCGAATAGGTTTGCGACGATGAGGATATCCCACATTTAGGGATTCCCAGAAGAGGATGAAAATTTGCTTTTGACCAAAGAGAATTTCTTATCTTATGTCTGTCTCATTCGGAGATTCTCTTGGTCAGAATTTCCTGTCAACCGGGTGATGAATTCTGGGCCTCGGTTGTTTAAGGGTGACTTTTTAGGATTCTTTTTTCATCAAGCAACTTCAACATGGCGATCTGAGATGAGTAATCAAGGAGAGTTCTTCAGGATCTCATTCATATGAGGTTCTTATTCTCCAGGGCATTTGGGTCTACACATATGATGTCAGGTATGACCATCTTTTGACTCTATACCAACTTGAGTCACTCGCGGAGAGGAGGAAAATTCCCTCCTCTATCTCCACTGGGTTCTTTGAATGGTCATATTGGATGACATCAATATGCTGGGGGAGATAGGGTTAGTTGTGCTTGCATATTCGCGGAGGAATGGTCCTCTTTTCAGTGTGAATTTTTCTAGAACGAATTTGGGAGTCACATCTTCATGATCTCAACAATTCTGAGACTCGGCAACGAGGTCGCTAATGAGGTCGGTGTGGACTTCTTTGAAAAAAATAGAAATGTTTTCGTTAGGGCCATTGCTCAAGGATGAGAGGCGCAGGGTCCCTGCATCTCCTTCCATTCCTCTTCTATTTTCTTTGTAAATGGAGCATTAAATCTGTTAAGAGAATTTGTACATATAAATAAATAAATAAATAAATATTAACAGGTTTTCTATCCAAACTTGTGAATGCTTATTAGACCAATTATTTCCGCCCTATTTTAGTTTGTTATTAAATGATTAAGCATGTGGGCTTGATCTACACATTGAGGTGTGTTTGTTTTCATTTTTGGGTTTGCAGGTACTGTATGTTTTCTGTTTTCGTTTCTGTTGTTTCAGATCGATATGAAGATTTTTTGGGAGAGCTCGTTGAGATCAGCGAAATTCTACTGGCAATGTTTTTTTTTTAGTAGCTTTAAATGATCTACCCCTAATATGCACTCCTATTCTATAAACGCATGAACAAATTTTCTCAGGAACTATAAGAGCAGAACCACAAAGACAGTTGCCTTGACAAGAACGAAAAAAGACGTCTGAGAGGAATGTCGTGCCTGGTATCTGGCTAGTCTATTAGTTGGCACGCAAAAAAAAGGTTTGGTTTTGCCTTATGTGACTTCTTCTTCATGTGTGAATGCGTTCGGCTTAAACAAGGGAATCAATCGTGATAGCTCATCACATTTCCTAAACAGACACTCACAAATTAAATGATGTGTGTACATTCTAAAAGAAAAAATAGATTCTACATACCATCTTTCTCGAATTTCGCAATAGAAAATGAGAATTTGTGATGTTCAACAATTTCAACTGTCAATTCTGGAAAAGAAGAAAAATTGCATTTTGTTTTCATGTTATGTCCATTTAAAATTTTTGTATCCCTAAAAGAGAAGGATCTTTTATATAGACAATACAAAACTTACCTGAATCTTTTTCAGTACGTATTCGCAATCTTTATTCTGAGTCATAGTATAAGATTCTGATACTAAATCATCTTTCCTGTAAAAAAACAAGAGAATTATTATATGATAAAGAAAAACTATCTTAGAGATTTGTATATTCCTCAGATCCAATTTGTAATTTTTCTGGCCTATTGAAAGTGACCCTGAATTCTAACGAGAGAAATCCATTGTTATATTGTCGATTCATCTTCTGGCATCAAGATAAATTTTTGCGAGGGAATGCCAAGAATCAATATAAGAGAAAGAATGATGGACAAATCTTATTCCTGAACCTAGAGTAATAGAAAGGAGTTGATTTTTCGTTTGAGATCTGTCAAGACGTTGATACTGCTATTGATTTTACATTTCATTTATTGCTTCTTTTCATACTATGGGGTTTTGAGCTACTTATCATTTGATAGTATACTAAACAGGAAGCGTACTACTAAACAGAGCATTCTGAGAAAGCTTGAAATGTACGATTTTGTGACAAGTTTGGGAGATAACCCTCAGCCAGTTTAGTCTGGATATGGAGAATATGGATGACGAGAATTTTGAGATCTTGGAATCTTTCAACCAGCAAACAAGTCGTATACCAGATGAGACCTGAATTCTAACTAGAGGAACTGAGACTCTACATAAGGAGTCAGAGAATTTTAAGAAGAATATTTTCATGGATATTGAGAATAAAGTTGGAGAGAATTGAAACTATCTCAGGATGTTTGGAATGTGCGATTAGTGACGGG
>JAKCPI010020248.1:0-18957 GCA_023213315.1 Euborellia annulipes | reverse complement strand
AAATTAGGAGTGGAAAGGAGTTCCAATGAGGGACAACTCTCAGCTGATAAGTTTTGTGGGAAGCCACTCGGGTGAATTTAAAAAATTTCTTAAATAAATAATAGATACAAAGTTTTCAGAAATTTTTCCATCCCACTTGAGTTGGGGTTCTCCATATATATGAAAATAATAATTTTAATTTTATAATTAGTGGTAAAAAATAACAGAGAGGATTACTAAATTTTTTAATCTCGAACAGCCATTCGGGCTTAGTCGAAATCACAGATAGGGGGTGATAAAAATTAAATTTAAATAAATCCAAGTCTGGATTACAGGTTACTCCCAGAGGTAAGGTAGTTTGTTCGTGAGATAAATTAGAGTTTGAAATTAATTTTAAGTCCGCGGATTCAATCTCCATTTTATCAAGCAGCTCTGGAGTATCGAAAGCCAACTTGTTCAAAATAAATTCATCACCACCTAATAAATGGTTTCTCTCAATGATTTTTGCTTCCACCTGGCTGGTGGAAAAGAAGATGGAGGTGCGACCTCAACCGCCTTCTCTTGGAGAGGGGAGGTCAAGCACTCACCATTATTAACGCACACAGCCAGTGTATTTATTTTCCTATCTTCATTACAATTCCCTACATAATTGTTAGGGTTCATTAAAATCCACCCTAGTTCCGAGGCGAATGCCTTCAGAGGTCCTAGGCTATCTAAGATATGAGGTTTAAGAACGCTTGCCCAAATGTTGACACCTAAAATCATATCAATAGGACCAGGTTCCCAAACATTTGGATCTGCCAGTTGTAAGACATCATAGGGTTTACGAACTGACTCCGGGACAGGAATGGATGGCAAGTCTAATATTAAAGAAGACAAAATAAAAGCATTTACCTTATATGAATTTTTACAATCAAATCTCGAATAAAATTCTAAAGCCATTTCACATTCACTCACGATAGATTTTTGACCAAGAGGAGATAAAGAAGCGAAAACTTGTTTTCTTGGCAAATTCAACTTCTCTGCCAGATTCGATGATAAACAGCAAATTTCACTGCCAGAATCAAGTAAAACTCGTGCCGAAATTAGAGCTCCAGACGCCGATTTGATGCGAATCTGTGCAGTTGGAAGCAAGGAAAGATTAAAACAAGGCTGATTCAAATGAGAAACACAACTAATATTATAAGTTGGCATGTCAGCAATATTAGAAAATTTTTTACACAGGGTAGAACTATGTCTCTGGCTACATAATGGACAATTTCTAGCAGGACATTGATCATCCTTATGTAAATTCGATAGACAATTTCTACACAAATTCAATTTTTTAATTAATTTTTCTCTATCGTCAATAGATAAATTTAAATATTTAAAACATTTAGAGGAATAATGACCTTCATTACAAAAAGCGCATTTAAAAAATACTCCCTGACTCGTTACAGCAGAAACCTTCGGGTTTTCTTTTGTAACAGCAAAAGATTTCCTAACAGGAACAGGTGACGATTTTTTCTTAACACCAGATTGTTTTTCAGCTGATAGCGGACGTAAAGATGTCGCGCATTTGTCTAAAAAACTTAAAAGAGAATTAACAGCAGGTGGTTCTTTATCATTAACCTCTAAGGAAAGAAGCCACTGTTGATAAATTGATTTATCAATCTTTCTGAGTATTAAACGTGATATATATACATTTTGTTCTGAATAAAAATGATTCAAAGACTTAAGCTGAGAAATTACTTGCCTAAAAGAATCAATGAGACTTCGAAGAGACGTCCCATCCGGAGAAGTCATCTTCGGATAGTCAATGAGTTGATCAAGTAGATTATAAATAATTTCTCGAACGATGTCAAAACGGTCGTTAAGAAGTTCCCATGCGATGTCATAATTCTTATCTTCTATGGTCAATGCCGAAATGATTTTATTTGCGTCACCTTTTATACATGTTTTCAAATAACTTAATTTTTGTGATTTAGATATGTGGGAATTATGCACTGCACATTTAAATAAATCACAAAATTCCTTATATTTAGTTATATCGCCATAAAATGAAGGTAATTCGTGTTTAGGTAGACGAATGCTGTTTGGCACTGGAACATTAGAAGAATTAGTAACAAGTTGACGAGGAGGAGGTGGGGGAGAAAATTCGTATTTTTTCTCACTCAACCTAAAAGCAAGTTGATCCAAACTATTTAAAAGATCAGTTAACCAAATACTTTCCTGTGGTTCTTGATCGAAAACTTCTTCCTCAGCAATTTTCATCAAGTCAGATGAAAGTGACATTAAATTCACACGTTGCTGGGAAACTAAATCACAACAAACATCCAAAGCAGCATGATTTTTGACATCAAAATTATTAATTCGATTTATTTCTTTACTAATGACACGTAATGAACGTCGAATACCAGAAAGAGTTGACATTTTGACAACTAGCAGACGAAACAAAGATGGCAGCCAAAATCAAAAAGTAAACAAAGTGCTCACGAGTTGTGAGTTCTGCGCATGACGTCACCGTTGCTCACTTCACGCTCCTTGCTGCTGCTTTTCAAAGCCGATTCGAAACTTACCCAAAATGGCCGACTTGATTCTCTTTTTAAGATAAGGTTAGGAGATATGGGTTCTCGGAATAAAAAAATTATCCGTCTCGACCAGGACCAAAAAATGTATTGTGTGGAAAGTAATAATGGAAAAAAAAATATAACAAGGAAACAACGATAATTGAATGGACTGTATGGGTGTTTATAATTACCTTCACACACAAACACTGTGTTGAATAAAAAGAGTATCAAATTCGGAATAGCCAATTTGGTTTATTCACAAAAAAATAATAAATAACAAATATATATATATAGTGATTTTACTATATATATAATACAAAATTTACAATTTATGTAACCCGAGCGAATATTTGCCTAGGTAGCGGAAAGGAAAAAATAAATAAATAAATAAATAGATTAATAAATAAATAAATAGGTTAATAAATAAATAAATAGGTGAATAAATAATTATGTGAATAAATAAGTGAATGCGGTTTGAAATGAGGAGCAACAAAAGATGGATGAAATGAAATATCGAAACGTGGCGTGAGTCAGGAAACCAAAATTCGAGTCAATGAGGAAAATATAGGTTCAGCAAAGGTAGAATCAATTGTAAAGGAAAAGTAAGAAGAATATAAATAGAAAAGATATAAGGATGTGTGGCAGGAAGGCAGATTCGCTAAATACAAATAACGTAAAGTAGGAATCCGACGCGTCGCCAACAGCAAGAGAGGTGTGATGCAAGGCTTATGAGCGAGCAAAACGAAGTGGCCGGAAGCCGTTGTGCCATCCACCCAGGTAGTCGGAGACCCATAATGCCTTGCGGTTGCCCCTAGTGGTGATCAGTCACATTAGAGCGACTCAAAGCAATCGGGACTCGACCCGCGAGTTTCGATAAAAGCAGCAGCGAGAAAATGTCTTAAAACGTGCCTAACGATTCAGGACAGAAGAAAATTATCTCCATTTTAATGTAGCAGCAGCAGCAGAGCTATATGTATGTATATGCAATAATGATGATGATGATGATAACGTTTCGTACGCGTAGCGTAACAATCGGAAATTGTCAAGAGGAGAAGTCGCTGCTTCAAGTAGATTAAATGGTACCGATAATTGGATAAGTTAACATCCCACGGAGAGAACGGGAAATCTCTTCAAAGTATCAAATTAAGTAAGAATCTTGAATTTATAATTAGCTTTTATACTACTACATGAAATAAAAATTGTCCACATTTTGAAAACTTTTTATTAGCCCCCCCCCCACCTTCTCTTTAATTAAAAATATCTCTCTAATTGTAGTACAATATTAACCAAGTTTCTAAATGTGCGAGAAAGTTATTTTATTTAAATACATGCCATAGGGCTATAATTTAAAATAAATAATTTTTTTTCTTATTGATGTAAAAAAATTTTTAAAATTTTATTTAGGGAAACTCGCTGGTGTAATGGGCTAGGGTGTCGGCTTCTACAAAGAAGATCCCTGTTCAAACTCTGGGCGTTTTTCATTAAATGAAAAAATTTATTTAATGTAAACTAGGTCGAAACGAACGCAGGAGGTGAAGTTAGAGATAGGAAATAATGTAACTTCACGGGGTGCCGGTATATGGCTACGGCCAGAGGCCGGTTGCGTTTGAGGTGGGTGTCTCTTAAGCACCCCCGATAGGAATTTCAAATAATAATAATTAAAATTTTAAAATTTGGTGTGATTGGTCTCACAGCAAGTGAAAAAGTACATCAGTAAAGTACTAGTACTCTTTGGTCAATTTTGTTCTAAAGCTTATTTTCACTTTCACGGGGGGGGTGTCTAACTTAAATTTAAGATTTCAGCCTTATAGCTCAATTCCTTCATGCTTTAAATTGAACACAGACAGTCAGAAACACACACAGACCATGTCGCGAAAACCACTTTTTTGGATTCAGGGGCTCAAAACGTGTATATCCATCAAAATATAGACTTCGAATTTTTGACATTAATCCAATACTTTCTCTCTCTTTATATTAACATACATATAGGTAAGTGAATTTAATTCAATCATATATATTTGGGGGTCCACGCATTCTAATTCAGGCCATTTGGTATCCAAATGGCTTAAATAAAATCATCGGATTCCTGGGTCCGAATCCACAAAGTTTATAAATGAGGTTAGCACGCTAACCTCTACACCATGCCTCGTGGGATTTAAATATATTAATTATATAATTAAATCAAATTCTTAATTAAATCTCGAGATATTCTATGAAAGAACGAAGTTTGAAATCTTGAAACGCAATTTTTTATTTTTTACTAATAACTTCTAAACGACTGAACGGATTGTAATGAAATTTGCTCCAGGTCTTGAAACTATCGTCCTTTTTTTTTAAAAAACATTCCCTTTTTCTCTTCACCTCACACTCCCACACTTCCCTCTTTTCCTCCCATAACTTTTACGATACCTTATTATAAAATACTATAGCCCTTCATCGTCCATTTTTATGGCCGAGTTTCAAAATATTTGATTCAAAGGGCTAAGAAAACCGTGGTTTGTGATAATAATTTACCGCTCATTTTTACCGCTCCCTGCGGTCCGATTCTGTTCTACTTTTAATAACTTCTTAAGATCACTTAGGACTACAAATACCCCAAACCTCATCCTAATCCGATTAATAGCTCCAGAGATAAAAGCAAAAAAAGAGCACACACAATTTTTTTTGCATTTCTGGAGTTGTTATATCCTAAGGTGTAACAACAGGTCCCTATATAAAAAAGTAAAAACGCACGAAAATTTAATTATTAACCTCCCCGCCAAGCTGTTTAAAATTTTTAAGCCTCCTCTTAGGAATGGAAAGTCAATTAGGATGATATCCTTCCTATCTATGCGTTGTTGCCTTTCAAACAGCTATTGTTGTTATTAATTCAAAATAACAGATCGAATTAACTGCTTGGAGAGCAGGCAATATATATTCATTGGGAATTGACACACGTACTGGGGCTGCCTGCTTGCTTGCTTAATTATATCCCTCACTTTCACTCCCCCCCCCCTTCTAAAAAAATTCATTGTTATGAATGTGGAGGATCGACTGGAGATTAAAGCTCTATCGGTCAGAGCCAGTCTGGGCTCTCTATAATTAAATTACCATCATGTTTACCTACATTATGCTAGTAATCCCCTCCCCTCCCCCTCTCTCCCTCCCTCGCTTTGTCATTTCTGATTTGATTTGCATTGAACTAAAAAAAATGAAATTTAAATTAAACTGATGTGTTTTAAATATAAATATTTTCATTTAAATTTTATTATCGAGAAGAGATAAGCTAAGGTTCAAAATACAGATTATCACTAAAATACACAATGCGTCAATAAAAACGTACGTACCACTTTGTTTCCTCTTAAAAAGATCTTAATTTATTAAACATTTAATATGAAATATCTTATACATTTCAAAATCAATTTAACACAAATTCATATCATTTTAATAAACAAATACAATTTAAATGAAACAAAGACAAAAATGTCGGAATTTTTTTAAAGTGGAACTTTTATTTGATGGCCTCAAATTTTTTCGCTTTTTGAATCAACATGTCGCGTTACAAGCCGTGAAGTCAAAGGCCTTGACGCTACAAGCCATGACGTCACAAGCCGTGACGGAAAGTTGAAATTTAATATATATGACGAATTATAAAAAAATAATTGTGAGATTTAATTATTCAATTTTTAAATTGATAAAATATAATTTTTAAAATAATTTGAAATGGTTCAAATCTTCAATTACTAAATAAATATTGTTCTCAGTTTTTAACATTCGTCTATTGATTTCCCATTATCATTCCCATTTTCTAATTATTAAGTTAAGATTAAAAACGCGATTTTAATACCCTTAATTGAATAATTTTCTGAAAATTTTCACTTAAACGGCTACGATCCGAAAAAAGTTTCACTTGCATCGTGCTTTCATAAAACCACACAATGATTTTTATTAAAGCCAAATTTCTAAAATTTTAAAATATTCTTTACATTTCAATTTCTGTCTATTTTATTGAAAATTCTTATAAAAAAAAATCTAATTCTATTAAACGAGCAATGTACGTTTGTTTGCTTGCTTGTTTGTTTATATATATGCATATCAGATCTCGAAAACGGCTCTAACGATTTTTTTCAAAATTTAAATATATACTATTTGTGGTCCCAAAATGAAATTGTGCTAGGTCTCATGTTTGGGAAAATTCGGGTACTAGTACTTTACTGGTGTACTTTTTTAGTTTTTTCTAATTTTCTCGGAATTCCTTTTAAAGATTTCTTTCAAATTTTAAATAATTCCTAGTTCCGGTATAGAAAACAAATTGCGTTAGGTCTCGTCTTCGGGAAACCTCGAGTACTAGTACTTTACTGGTGTGATTTTTTTAGTATATTCATATTTTCTTGAAATTTCCTTTAAAGATTTCTTTCAAATTTTAAATATTTTCCTATTTCTTCTATACAAATAAAATTTGGTCCCCCGAGTACTAGTACTTTACTGGTGTACTTTTTAGGTTTTTCTAATTTTCGTTTTAGAGGTTTTATAATGTTCAAAGCCTAGTGGGCTTGCTTCCCGGTCAAACCCTCCCTCTCTCTACCCTGGACCCACACATTTATCTCTCCACGAAGATTAAATTTTAATTAATGCGCAATTTTGTAAATTTAATTTTTTTTACCAATAATTACTTAAAATATATTTAATTTAATAATGTCAACAAGACCAATTAGTAGAAAAGTACCTATTATTTAAATTATATCATTAAAATACTAATCTCTGATTATTATTAATTAATTTTAGTGAAAATAATAATTTTTAATTGTCTCCAGGCTGACGCAATTCCTGGGCAACTCTCTTACGTATATTTCATGATTAAAGTTTTCTTATGAGGCACTATCACCTCCAAGTATCCTCTCAGTAATGTTGCTATTCCTCAAAGCTCTCCTTGGACTGTTACTTCTTATTTTGGTGTTTTTATTGATGTTTCCATTGAGGTGCAAGTTTTCTCTTTATAATTTCTTTCAAATTTTAAATATTTTCCTATTTCTTCTATACAAATCAAATTCGCGCCCCTCGAGTATTCGTACTTTACTCATGTACTTTTTTTAGTTTTTTACAATTTTATCAATATAAAAAAAAGACCGAGCTCCGGCTCGGTCACCCAGGAACTTTAATTAATTTGAATAAGAAAACGCTAAATGGACGAATAAAATTTTGTCCGAAATGTCCTCTTTTCGGTATTTGGCATCCAAAGGCTGTCTTTATTTGCTGAACCTGTGCTTACTCTTTTCCATTCCATAACATCAACAGCAACTTCTCTTCAACTCAATTTTATAAAATTTTAATAAACTTTTCTGCGCTTTTGTCTCGTTAAATTGAAGCAGTGTCTTAGAGATAGAATCTCTCAACGTTACCAAGAAATCTTTCTTTATAAAATAGAAGCCATTTCTTTTTCTCACGTTAAATTTATTTAAATAGATTCCTAAATAAACGATATTTTTTTTTGCCCCTCTCTTAAACAGATTCATCCCTTCGTTCAATTATTCTAATTTATAGGCTGCCTGCCAATAACCTCTGATAACGCTATCGTGTAGCGATATTAAAAAGTCATTCTCTGCTCCTTGTGTCACTCAACAAGTCAATAACACGTGTTCAATCTAATTAAGTTGGAAACACTTTTACACACACCGAGAGAGAGATGATAGGAGAGAGAAAAAAAAACAAGCTGATGTAACTAAGCCAAACAGTCAACTTTGCCAATCATATTTTTTTTTTTTTTTTTTTTTTTTTTTTGGAATGGGTGCATAAGGTCCGAAGACCTATAATGACCAATAGTCACATGCAGCCAGGAAGAAAATAAAAACAAAAGGAGAAGCATAAAGGGGGAACTCAACTGCGGGAACTGAGAAGATGCCTGTTGAGGTTAGACTTAAAAGTCTGAAGATTGTAGGTTTTGGGGAAGATAGACGCAGGGAGCTTGTTCCAATCACGGGAGGTCATGGGGACAAAGGAAGAATGAAATTGATTTGTTCTGTTAGTCGTGATCTGAACAGCATAGGGATGCTGGGAAGATGCCTCTCTTGTGTTCCGTGAATATGTTGCATTGGGTGGGATAATTGATTTTAATTCGGCAGAGCATTGACCATGGTAATACCTGTAGAAGAGAGATAGTGCAGATACTCTTCTTCTATGATCTAGTGACTGTAGGGATGCAGTAAGGGTAGAATCACCTATCAGTCTAATTGCACGCCTCTGTATGGCTTCCAAGGAGGAGAGAGCGTCTTTCGACGCCCCTCGCCAAAGGTGGGAACAATATTCAAGACACGGCCGAATTTGGGCTTTATAGAGGATTAGGAGTTGTTGGGAGGAAAAGTAACGCTTCGTTTTGATTAGGAAACCCAATTTCCTTGCGGTAGATTTAACCACAGAAGAGATGTGGTTGCTCCAGGAGAGATCAGATGTAACTGTCACTCCCAGAACAGAAAATGAATCTTTGAACTCGAGGCCATTATTGCTGTAAATAAGGGGAGGGCAAATCCTATTTTTTTGTCTAGAAATTAAACAACATTGGGTTTTTTGGGAATTGAATTTTACTTGATTGAGGTTTCCCCATTCCTCCAAGAGACCAAGATCATCATTTATCGACGACACAGCCCCCAGACGACCAGTGGATGAGGTTTCACCAGTCCTGACTGAGTGCAGGGTACTGTCATCAGCAAATCAATGAATTGGGTTGGAGGTTACTCCCATGAGATCATTAATGTACATAAGGAATAGGGTGGGAGAGAGGACAGAACCCTGGGGAACACCTGCGTTGATTGAATGCGAAATAGAAGACACACCGTCGACTACAACCGAGATCTTTCGCTCCGTTAGAAAGCTCTTGATCCACTGGCACAGCTCAGAGGATAGGCTATTAGCGTAGTAGGATTTAGGATAGATGATCCTTCTTCTGTCCTCGTCTTATTCCCGCGGTTCGGGGTCAGCGGACCTCACTATTTCCCTCCAACCCGTTTTTTACGACCGGAAGAAATAGGACAGGCCGGCCCGTCGCACGGTCTGACGCCTGTTGAAAAGAAGAAGGAAGAGTCCACCTCAGACCTACAAAAAACTGAAAGACGCCTGTCCCAGCTCGGGTAGCTCGTGGTCGCCATCCACCCACAAGATGTGGAGAAAACTTAAATTAAATGCGGGAAAAACCAAAGCCTTTATTATTGGCAGCGGAGCCTACATCAATAGGCTAGTAGAAGCCCCAACAATCAAAATTAGAAATATTACTTTTAATTATTCTGAAACTGTTAAAAGTCTTGGTGTTGTGTTTGACAACACACTAAGTTGGAAGGCACATGTCCACCGCCTGCCGTCCTTTTTTTTTTCATCGAACTGCTTTTGTAGAGAAATCAGAGTCGGAATTGATCCTTTTTACTGAAGGATAAAAAAATGTGTTTTTCTTAAGTTAAGTGATGACGTCACGAAACATCATATTATTGCATTGGCAGTTATTTGGTTTCCAATTTTATTATAGTATACTAGGCGTGAAGCCCGCCTTCGGCCTCCTGGACCCCCTGACAGCTGGCTCGGGTCCGCCCGCTGCGGACCCTCGCCATTTCATAATTACAGGAAGCTTGGCCTCTCTCCTGGACTCTCCTCAGCTATTCCAATTCAGTGCCTGTTTGAGGATTTATTTACATTCATAGAATACATAAATGCAAAGAATACATAAATATTTCTTTATACATTTTCTATAGGAGAGATCGTAACTTTAGGAAGTAATAACTCAAAAATTTATTGTACTTTCGGGATGAAAATAATTTTCATGTAATCCCTAGATGTTTATTTCATCGCAAGCCAAACAGTCAACTTTGCCAATCATATTAGCGTACTAGGATTTAGGATAGATGATCCTTTCTTCTTCTTCTGTCCACGTCTTATTCCCGCGATGCGGGGTCAGCGGGCCTCATTATTTCCCTCCAACCCGTTTTTATGACCGGAAGAAATAGGACAGGCCGACCCGTCGCACGGTCTGACGCCTGTTGAAAAGAAGAAGGAAGAGTCCGCCTCAGACCTACAAAAAACTGAAAGACGCCTGTCCCAGCTCGGGCAGCTCGTGGTCGCCATCCACCCACAAGATGTGGAGAAAACTTAAATTAAATGCGGGAAAAACCAAGGCCATTATTATTGGCAGCGGAGCCTACATCAATAGGCTAGTAGAAGCCCCAACAATCAAAATTAGAAATACTACTCTTAAATATTCTGACTGTTAAAAGTCTTGGTGTTGTGTTTGACAACACGCTAAGTTGGAAGGCACATGCCCTAGAGGAGACCTCTATAAAAGGTCTATAAAAACCTCTATCAATTTAAAAGAATCAGGGAGTGCCTTCCATTCAAAATACGTCAAATGGTCGTCAGCTCCCTGATATTGCCCCACTCCGATTATTACTGCCTCGTCTATAATGATCTGTCTGGTGAGAGGGGCCTTGCTCTCGAGAGGGTCTTGAATTCGTGCATTCGATTTATATTTGGCATCCCTATTCGTCAGCACGTAACACCCTATTACAATAAGCTAGGATGGCTTAAGTTAAAAAGCAGAAGAGGGTGTTACGTATTCAATCTCCTGATGAGTAAAAGGCCCTCTTATTTATACAGAGACCTTTAAAATATCTTTTAGATCTAAGAACCTCAGGGCGAGTCCGTTGGACCTGCAGGACGACAGCGTTTGACAGATCCTTTTCTGTGGAGTCTGTGAGGGTATCGAATGGCATCCCGGAGAGTTGCGGTCTTTGGCCTCATTTAAGGCCCAATATTATCAATATCTAGCAGAGGGGGTTGGTCGGTTGAGTGGAACGGGGATTGTGAGGAGAGAGCGAGAAGAATGATCTGTAAATCATACTGTAAAATTTTCGTGCTCCAAGAGGCATTAGCCTCAGAGCATAATGAAATCTATCTGTTTTCTTGTTTTAGGATATTATCCAAATTAAATAGCGCCATTATACGTAGTTTACTTCTGTCTACAAAAAAAATAATAAAAATATTCCTTTTGAGTATTTAACTTGGGAATTGGTGGCTATGACGTGTCGTAAAAAATTTTTATTCATATTTTCTTATTTCTATAGGAAATTTATGACAGAAAAACCCTTAATAGAATTAAAAAAAAAAAGAACATGATGTTTGGTGAATATAAAATTCCCATCATTTATTAATAACAAGATCCAAATTAAAGCATTTTATGGTGGCCTAACTGGGAGGCTGTGCAAATAGAAAATAGTCAGCAAAGTCGACTACTCGGTTTGATAATAAAATTGGATTTGATCACTTTGGCATTCACTTGTGTTCATGAATATTAAATGATAAAAAAAAATTTTATTCTTCTATAAAACCAGAGTTTATATCTTAAACAATTTTTTTTTTTGTGTTGTGCCTTAAAAATTAGTTAAGTCTTGAGAGAAAATTAATTTCAACTTATCAATTATTTATTAAGAGAGATAGAGAAAAAAAACAAAATAAAGTTTAAAAAAATAAAAAGGTTAAAGTTTAAATTTAAATTTTAATTAAAATAAAAAAAAAAATCTTCGCAAGATACATGAGAGAGACAGAGAGGGTAGAAGGGGGAGGGGGGGTGCTTAATTGTTGTTTTTTTTCTCTCTCGCACACGATTGAATGAGAAATTTTATTTTTAATAACATCTATATAAACAATAGCGGAAGGGGAGCTCGCTGGTGTAGTGGGTGTCGGCTTCTACAAAGACGATCCCTGTTCAAACCCTGGGCGTGCGGGATTTTTCATTAAATAAAAATATTTATTTAATGTAAACATAAACCACAAGCAAGCACTGGATTGGAATATTGGATCTCACCACAATAGCCCCCAGGCAACTCCACTAGGAGAGGGAGTTGCTGGACATCCCGTCCTGTGGAAGGGACGTAAAGAAGTTCCCTCTCAGTGAAGCCTTCCTCGAAGAGCCCTGTGAGGAGTCCCTCCTCAAACTAGAAGGCATTCTAGTTATGACCTAGAAATTGGTGCTTGTTTAATGAAGGCAGTATTTTTTCCCTTTATCAATCTCATTTTGCTATGTCTGTGTGCGGGGGAGGGAATCCCCCTAGCTTTCATAAATCATTCCCGTTTAAACTATCGCCATCATCATCATTATTACTAGCAAATTTATTATTTTAATAATATCTGTTTTAAAATAAAATTTAACTTGCAAATGCTCAAATATTGAATATTATACATATTTTAAAATGTTTATATATTAGAATATATGAATATAATCAAATGAATTTATTTATACAATAATAATAACAGAGGGAGAGAAAGGTGAGCGGATTTAGAAATTAACTTATTAAAAAGATCATTTATACGTTTAAGAGATTATGTGTGGAGATTAGAATGCATAGCTCTTAATTGCTGTTAATTTTAATTTTAATGTTAATATATAGAGAGAGAAAGTATTGGATTCATGTCAAAAATTCGATGTCGAGATTTTGATGGATCTTCACGTTTTGAGGTCCCCTGAATCCAAAAAAGTGGTTTTCGCGACATGGTCTGTCTCTCTGTGTTCAATTTAAAGCTTGAATGAATTGAGCTAGGAGGGTGAAATTTTATATTTGAAGGGCTTAGTGGAAGATAGTCATAAGCCACAAAACATTAGTTTCGAGATATTGGCATTTCAAGTTTGACTCAAATCTGTAAATCAGCCACTTAATTTAGAATAACTTTCTTTATAAAAATGAGCACTTGTATGTCTTATAAAGCTTATAGTGTAGAGAATGGGACATTAATTCGCCCGAGTTTAAGTTTTAAAAGCATTTATAATGAAGAAAACGAAAATGAGGCTTATGACTTTCTTCACAGGAAAAATGGCATTTTTTTGGGTTAAAAAATGAGGTTTATTTGAGAAATAAAAATTGACTTTACTGGGGGCGTTCCACACGCTGATTGCTCGGGGTCACCAATCCTGAGCTTTCACCGCGCTTAACCGCAACGGGCGACTGTTGCTCTTCTCCGTTGCCAGGCTTCCCGGCGTTTATAAATTTTACATCTTGAATTCTAATATACCGGCGGAAATTAAATACATGTCGACACAAAAAATCTGGTGTGACAAGCACAGAACACAACTTTCAATTGTAAGAGAAAGTTGTGTGCCGATAATAAGAAAAAATTGTGTGCTGTGCGACCAGCCACACCAGATTACCCTCCCCCTCCCCGAGAAACACCTCTGGATCCGCCACTGTCTGATTATAAAAATGTTGAAATTTAAATTATATGAGTAATATTTATTGGTGTCAATAAGAACTCTATTACTCATAATAAGCCTTTTTGGGCGGAAAAGTCGACCTGGGCCTTAGCCTTCCTCACTAGTTTAATAATATTTTAGTAAAGCATTTGCTTTTACCATTTATTTTCTTACAAATTGCAAATTTCCAAGTTATTAACAAGATAATACGCGAGTCAAATGAGAGGGTACGCAAATTAAATGTGTGTATGTGTGTGTGCATCTTCATTTTAATAATATCAAGTTGGGTTGTGTGCACGTGCAACAACGCAACGCAAAGGGGGGGAGGGGGCGCTGAATTATTTGTGTTCTCCCCCTTCACCTTTAATGACGAAAGTCATCATCAAATACCTGGCATGTTTTACGAGCCTCTAATTACTCGAAATATATTTACATACACACACAAAAAAAAAAGAATATAATAATTTTTGTCATATTTTGTTAGATTGTGGATTTCGTTGAATGAAATTCAAATTATAGGCGAGATATAAAAAACAAATTTGATTTTTTTTTTCTTGCTATTGAAGTCATTAAGAGGAGAAAAAAGTCACTTAGCACGTAAACTTGTGGGCAAGGTAAGAGAATTAAAGAGTAGGCCTCAGCTTTGTGAAAAGCCGCGTTCTTTTTGGAAACAAACAGCCAGCTCCAAGTCAATATCGGGATACGTAGAAGGTGATACAGTCAGCGCTACAAGCGCCTGATGTGCTCGAGGGTGTGAGCCTTGAGCTTAGTCGACCAAACCAATATTTTTAAAATAAATAAATCACCTTTCTTTAATACAACTAAAGTTGAAAATAAATGTCGAAATAGAACAGATACCAGACAAGGGAGTTGGAATCAAAAACCCTTAAGATGACCCCTTCAACATCCCCAACAACGGAATTTTGATTCGATATATAGGTGGTACTTTTTCAGTTTTTTCGGTTTTCTCAAAATTCGCTCCAACGATTTTGGTTAAAATTCAAAAATCAATTATTTTTTAGATGCTCTTTCAAATTGTATATTATCATTTTGCCATTGAAATCTTCTGAAGACCACTTTACTCTTGTACTTCATAGGAAAGATAGGAGAAATGGTTGCCATGGTAACAAAATATAAATATTTTCCCATGTTTAATTTTTTATTTATTTACATTTAATTCTAAAATGTCGGGCGTAAATTTTTTGTACTCTGTACCGGGAGAGTCCCGGAAAGGATATTATTCACAAAAAATCTTAAGTTCATGAATAATTAACCGTTAAAATAATCTCTATATACTATCTATATATATATATATATATATATATATATATAAAAACTGAAAAGGGAAATGTATGTACCGCCGAAGGCGAGAAAGGGGTGCAGGGGGCGCAGTACCTGGCTGGCGGAAAAAGCGCCGAGGCGGGCTTTGCGTCTAGTAATAATATATATTTATTGTGTATAAAATCTCCAAAGCCCTCGGGGCTTGGTGTAGAGGTTAGCGTGCTAACCTCGTATACCAAACGTCGCGGGTTCGGACCCCCAGGCAGTCCGATGATCTTATTTAAGCCAATTGGATTAAATAAGAATGCCTGGACCCCATATATGTATATTATTAAATCAATAACGGTTATCGTAAATGTCTAATATGGCCTGAGTTGCCGAAAAGACAGTGTGAATGGGTGAGTGTGAATGAGAAAAAAGTGTGAATATTTAAAAAAAAAAAAAAAAAAAATCTCCAAATATGAGATAAAAATTTTGAAAAATAACTATAGTGTATTTCAAGCAGTCAACATTTAAAATACACAGAGCCTAGGGAAATTTTGAATCAATTGACTTTTCTACTTTTGCCTTATGAAAGCACATAACACAACTTTGTATTACCGAAGGGTAAGAGAAAGTCGTGTGCTGTGCGACCAATGTATAAAATGTCAGCCACACCAGATTTTGACTAAATCCATTAAAGCCTAGTTTATATTTTCAAATGAACATTTTGAGCATTAATTAATTAATTAAATTTGAATGTCCCTCTCTCTCTCTCTCTCTGTGCGTACTAGTAGGACAATTTGTTATCGTTTTTAGCGTGGGGGATTTGGCTAGAAGGAAGGAAGGACCTTTTAGTTAGTGTTGCAACAACTACATACATTAGGGGATGTTTCTCCCTTTCGTGGTCAATTAATGGGTGTCATATTCTCCATCTCTACTCTTGTGGTCTACATATTGGCGGTGCAAATGAAGGTTCACTTTCTAGATTAACTTGAAAAATTAACGGCGAGGTTTGAAATTAGAATTTTATTAGAAAAAATCTGGTGTGACTGGTTGCACAGCACACAACTTTCTCTTATCTTCGGGAATCGAAATTTATGTTCTGTGCTTTTCACGCCAGATTTTTTTGTGTCGACATCTATTTAGTTTCCGCCGATACATTAGAATTCAAGATGTAATTTTTTTTTTTTAAACATTCACACTTTTTTCTCATTCACACTCATACTCACACATCGCCACGCCACACTCACGCCATCTGGTATCTAAATATGGTATGGCTTAAATAAAATCATCGGATTACCTGGGTCCGACCCCGCGACGTTTGGTATAGGAGGTAGGCACGCTACCTACTACGCCAAACTCGGGGGCGATGTAAAATTTATAAGTATGGGAAAATATTTATATTTTGTTACCATGGCAACCATTTCTTCTATCTTCTCTATGGAGTACAAGAGTAAAGTGGTCTTCAGAAGATTTCAATCACAAAATGAGAATATACATTTTAAAGAGCATCTAAAAAATAATTGATTTTGGAATTTTTATTAAAATCGTTGGAGCGAATTTTGAGAAAATCAAAAAAAAAAACTGAAAAACTACATCAGTAAAGTACTAGTACTCTTTGGCCGATTTTGATTAAAAGCTTCGTGTCACGTCCCACGGGAGTGACTAACTTAAATATAATATTTCAACCTCCTACCTAACTCAATTCCTTCATGCTTTAAATTGAACCCACACAGACAGACCACTTTTTTGGATTCAGGGACCTCAAAACGTGTATATCCATAAAAATCTCGACATCGAATTTTTGACATGAATCCAATACTTTCTCTCTATATATATAAACATATAAAGAGCTAAGAGAAAGTAAAAATAAAAATTAAGAATTTTTGAGTTGTCGATTTAATGCTGCGCAAGTGGCTTAATAAAATTGACTGTCATGATGGATGTTCATTTCATTTTTTTCACTCGTCTATTTTAATTATATTCAATTTTCACAGATGTTTTTTTTTTTTTTTATTAAAAAATATTTTTTAATCTATTTTCTCCCATTCCCTTCAACATGGGGCAAAAAATTATGTTTACCTTTATAGAGAAATTAAATAACTAATTCCTGGAACGACGCTATTTGGATATTTTTAATAAATATATCCGCGGATTCTGCCCGGTTGCAACCGCCTCTAGGCTGGTATAAATTCCGCTTGGCCGCTAAAAAATACACCGCACAAATATAGAGTAACCATTTTGCCAAATAAGGTTGACACATTTCCCTTGAAATATCAATATCGAATATTTTTATCCCAAAACTCTCTTTAGAGATTTACGTATCTAATTTAGTAATTTCATTCCCCTTCACTTATGCCATTTTTGCTTTCTCGTATATTAAATTTTTATCGCATGAGACGGGCTAGGAAACTCTGACTCCCTAGCACAAGTGACAAGAACTCAAATTTACAAGTCACGCCTACATCTTATCGCTTAAGGCGGAATAGGAGCGGAGTAGTTACGCATGTTTTTCCCGATAAGATGGCGTTGTGTGTCATAAAAGTATGCCCAAATATCAAGTAATTCAAAAATTTGCCAAGAGATGTCAGAATGGTAGCTAATAATATTTAATGCATTTGGTTGATTTTCATTGATCTTTTAACAATAAATACTTTATAAATGTTATTATATATTATGTATCTTTTATAAAAGCATAAAAATATATAAATATAGGCCAGATATAGACTAATACTATATCGTCTGTTAGACTAGCCTGCCATCTATTGCAAGATTGCTGAACTAATTTGACAGATGATTTTCAAATAAATCATCTAAGCTTATTTTAAAAATTTCTTAATTAATATGTGATTAATAATAACAATAAATTTATTTCTAAATTTAAAAAAAAATTAAAGATTATTGGTACAGATTGTTTTTTTGTATTTGCTTGATAACAAAAAATTAATTTCCTTAATTTTTTAATAAGTCATTAAAACAATTATAGCTCGATGTCCCAATAATCTCTCATGAATTTAATTAATTTAAAGAAAAATAAACCGCATTGAAAAATTGCTTATAATAGTCTAGTTTTTTTTTAAGTACGTTTAGATGTCGCTGACCCGCCTTAAGAGCTCTAAACTCTCGAGGCTTTTAGAGAACAAACCTCCATGTTTATTTTTCAAATTAAAAAAACTTCAAAGAATATAAAGTATATCATGTAAAGTAATTATCCAAATGATTTTTTCATAATATTACTCTTTAATTATATTAAATATCCATTAACACAAAAAATGCAAATGAAACGCAAATAAAATAACAAACAGCTTGTAATTAATGAATTATTCGATTTCATGGAATAAACATGTCAGCCTGTCTGTCTCGTTATTCGGGTTTCTGCTTACTATGTCCAATCCTCCCTCCTTCCCTCACATACACCTAACAAAAATTTTTTTTTGCCCTTTTCATTTGTTTATCGATAATTATTACGTTTAAATTTAAAAAAAAATATAAAAATATATTAAATAACATTGTCTTTTGTAGAATTATTATCTAATGATGATTAAATATGGATGTTAACAGCAGCACGATTCTCTCTCTCTCTCTCCAGTATATAAATTATAATTTAATTAAAGTTTATACGCTACACTGAATGGACAAAAGAATATAATTAAACAAAAACAAATTTTTTTTTGTTTTGTTTTTGAGAATAAAATTAATTTGAAAATAATTGTGCATATTTGAAATGGTTGAGGATTCTGTTATTTATTTAATTTTTTTTTTTTTTTTTTTTTTGTTGAAAATAATGAAATTTTTTTTGAGGCAGATGAATTGAATGAGATTGAGTTTTATAAATAGGGCCTAAATAGACCCGGAACGGACTAAAGAGTCAATAGTATCAAAAATTAACTTGATGTGGTACTTATTTTCTTCTTCTATTTTCTATTAAATGACAAAAATACGAAAATTGAATATAATTAATTAGAAATA
>JAKCPI010020247.1:0-11239 GCA_023213315.1 Euborellia annulipes | reverse complement strand
ACGCTAATATGATTGGCAAAGTTGACTGTTTGGCTTGCGATGAAATAAACATCTAGGGATTACATGAAAATTATTTTCATCCCGGAAAGTCCAATAAATTCTTGAGTTATTACTTCCTAAAGTTACGATCTCTCCTATAGAAAATGTATAGAGAAATATTTATGTACTCTTTGCATTTATGTATTCTATGAATGTAAATAAATCCTCAAACAGGCACTGAATTGGAATAGCTGAGGAGAGTCCAGGGGAGGGGCCAAGCTTCCTGTAATTATGAAATGGCGAGGTTCCGCAGCGGGCGGACCCGAGCCAGCTGGCAGAGGGTCCAGGGGGCCGAAGGCGGGGCTTCACGCCTAGTATACTATAATAAAATTGGAAAACCAAATAACCGCCAATGCACATAATATGATGTTTCGTGACGTCATCACTTAACTTAAGAAAAACACATTTTTTTATCCTTCAGTAAAAAGGATCAATTCCGACTCTGATTTCTCTACAAAAGCAGTTCGATGAAAAAAAAAAAAAGGACGACAGGCGGTGGAAAAATGGCATCACTTTGCGCCAGTCTGGTCCAGAGGGAATTGCCCCTCCCCCCCCTCCCCTTCGCCCCTCTTCAGAATACGCACCCATACAAACACATGAGAAGCAGCGACTGGCCAACGGGCAGCCATTTGTCGAAGAATACGGCTCGTTTTCCATTTTTTTTTTTTTTTTTATTTGTTAAAAAAAAAGACAACGATTTGGACAACGCTCTTATTGATAAAACTATGGATCACTTGAAAATTATATTATAAAATGGTGAAAAAAAATAGAATTCTTTTTTTTTTCTTTGAAAAAAAAATTGATTCTTTGTAGCTTCTT
Source organism: Euborellia annulipes (assembly GCA_023213315.1). Taxonomy (NCBI): domain Eukaryota; kingdom Metazoa; phylum Arthropoda; class Insecta; order Dermaptera; family Anisolabididae; genus Euborellia; species Euborellia annulipes. Next base: position 10,381 of record JAKCPI010020247.1, on the reverse strand, counting down.
CGGCTAGCGAAAAAATTATAAAATCTTGAAAAATAATTCGATTTAAGAATTTTAATCAAAATTTTTGAGAATTTTGAGAAAATCGAAGAAAATAGAAAAAGTACATCAGCAAAGTACTAGTAATCTTTGGCCGATTTTGATTAAAAGCTTATTTTCACGCTCCAGGTGGGGTGCCTATAAATATAAAAATTTCAACCTTCTAACTCAATTCCTTCATGCTTAAAATTGAACACCCAGACAGACAGACCATGTCGCGAAAACCACTTTTTTTGGATTCAGGGGACCTCAAAACGTGTATATTCGTCAAAACCTCGACATCGAATTTTTGACATGAATCCAATACTTTCTCTCTATAAGCTTATATATTAACATATATAGAGGTAAGAGAAAGTAAAAGATCAATATCATTACATGATGTAGGCTTGTATAATATATGTAAACTTCTAATCCTGGAATAAAAGTTTATTTACATTTAAATTTTCCCTTAGAGAAATCGGGGATGGAGCTCGGCTTGGATAAAGACAGACAAACAGAATGATATTTCGCCATTTTCTTTATCTTTATAATGGTACTAGTCGCAAAGCCCGCCTTCGGCGGGCTTTCTTCCGCCTAGCCAGGGGGCTGCGCCCTGGACCCCTTGCGCCGCCTTCGGCGAGCAAGTTTATTCCCAATTTGGGATATTTCTTGTTGCAATGCAAGTGTTAAGATGTTAAGGAAGGATCTTATAATCAAGCGAAGGGAGGGTACCGATTGGGAACAGCACAAAAGGGTCTGTTTATGACTGTTTAAAGGGTCAGCCATATGCGTGCTCTCTTCTCCCTGACTGCTACGCCTCTCACAGCGCCTAGTCATATAAGGAGAAAGCTGGTAACAGAGCAAAAAGGTCGCCCTCTATTTTTTCAACTTAACTTGTTGATTTTGTGTTCCCATATTGAAGAAATTTGATTATAATTAATTTTCCAAAATATTTAAGAGATTCCGATTATTACTACGTGTTATATGAGTTTGTTATCCAGTTGAATATTTTGACTACAGTGTTTATATATATATTGTTTTTAGTTACGTTGTTTTGATGATACTACAAATACAAACTAGTTTGTTCTCCAAAACTTTCTATTATTTTTATTATATATCACACTACGTTACTCCCCAGAGCCATGTATTATAGGTGTACTTAATTTCAAATAGATTCATTGAAAATTGTGGATTTCTATAGAACATATACATACATATTTACATACATACATACAATTTTTCCATTTCATTTTTATATATATAGATTTATAATTCTTCTGTACGTGTGTATGTGACTGAACTCCTCCTAAGCGACTGAACCAATTTTAACGAAACTTTTTGTGTGTGTTTGGGAGAGTCCCGTACAGATTATGATTCACAAAAAATCTTTTAAGTTCATGAATAATTAGCCGTTAAAATAATCTATATATTATAAAAAATGAATTGGGAAAATGAATATATGTACCGGTATGTATTGAAATCCGCAATTTTCAATTTGAAATTAAGTACACATATATGAACCAGGGGAGTAACATAGTAAACAAATTTCTTAAAAATGGGAAGTTGGCTTGGAAATTAGATTGGAAGTTAGTAGCTCCGAGTCCCAGCTTCCAGGTATACGACTAGAGCTGTGGGAGGAGCTATGCAACCATAATAGAGTTGTAATTGACCCTTTAGCTGTCCCCAGTCGGTACCTTAACCTGAACACAAGAGCCTTTTCTAACATCTGAACACTCGCATATCATTAATCGGCAATAAACTTGCTCGCCGAAGGCGGGCTTTTCGACTAGTATATATATAGAATGAAGATATTTTAAAGATAAGAGGGTTGTATTTTTCAATAAGCCAGATATGTATTACTATTATTAATTGTCTGCCTGAAATGCTTATGCAAACACTTGCTTTGAAAAATGTGACTGACTTCATGGAAATGAGTAAAAATGGCGGGAAAACTTTGAATCCAACTTCACAGGAATGCCTACAGATGGCGCTGACGTCGCTGTATATAAAGAGGCAAGCAACGGACATGACAGTTAGTTCACTTGAGTCGGAGCAAGTGCACAGTGCTTGATAACGGCTGCAGAATAAGCAGTTGAAACGTTGTACAGTATTTATATATTTTTAATAAATATTTAATACAAAAATGTGGTCTATAATTAAAAATTCTCCTAATAATAATTTGACTGAAAATTTGCGGCGCTTGATTAAGAAAAATGCAAGGGTCCGCCACATGCGCGGAGCGGCTAGTAATATTTTAAATGCCATTACTGTTATCCTTAGGTGTTTGATTTAATATTAAAAAAAAAAAAAAAAAATTTTCTTTTCTCTTTTCCTTTAAATTAAACAGAGGCCACGTAGCACTAACTAATATTAATACTGTACTTTATCATTTTAGGTAATAAAGTTAAAAAAAAAAAAGAAAGAAAAAGTTTTTTTTTTTAAATATCTCTTTTCTAATAGGTAAAATTAATAATTAAATAAATATCTCCTCTCACATTTATTTTATCTCTCTCTCTCTCTCTGACTTAACGTTTTATAATAAAATGTATTTTATCATTTCTCTTGTACCAAAAAAAAAAAAAAAAACATTAAAAGTTTAAATAGAAACCAAAAGTTTAATTAATCGTGAAACTTCTCTCTATTGTATATATCATCATCATCATCATCATCATCATCAGTAATTAATTAACTTAAAGGAGGAATATTTTGATAGGCTTTGAATATTTATTTCAACATTCAATATTATTTACTAGTTAATATTTCAACCTTCTCAATGGCTTTTTGATCTCTAATTAATTGAAATCTCTGCACCTCCCCCCCCTCCCCCCTTGTAAAGTAAACAAAACTATACCTCGAGGCATAACTAAAGGATTACTTATTAATATTAAAGTTTGTATTCAAGAGTTCTCTCTAAGGCAGCCAGCAGCAGCAGCAGCCGTTCTGCACTATTTCTTTATTGATAAAACACTCTAATGAATGAATTTATTCATTAAGTAGGATTTTGGGGGTTTATTTTCGTGTTTTTGAAGACAACACTTGAGATCTTTGCTTTCTTATTCTTTTATTATCTTCCCTGTCACCATTGTAGAAACAAGGTTAAGTTATCAGGGTGCCCTCGGGCTTGGTGTAGTTGGCACCGTTGGATACCAAATGAGCTTAAATGGACCCTGTTATGCATTAGTGTGTCAAGCGCCAAAATAAAATTAAAAATTGAGTTAAGCACCGAATATTGTTTCAAATGCTATAATTAATAGTATTTTTTATGAAATATGTCCTAAAAAAATTTTTATTTAATGTTACTTGCACAATTGACAAAAAAAATATATAATCCAATGAAAACAAAAAATGTTATGTTAATTTTCTCAAAAACTCGGTAGCTGGCGCTTGACACACTAATGCGTAACAGGGTCTAAATAAGAATGCTTGGACCCCAAATATACATATTATAAAAATAAAGGTATCGTTAAAAGCCTAATATACATATTGGTGGGCCAGGCATTTCTATTTAAGCCATTTGGTATCCAAATGGCTTAAATAAAATCATCGGACTGCCTGGGGTCCGAACTCGCGACGATCGATATAGAAGGTAGGCACGCTACCAACTAGACCAAGCCCGAAGACAAAAAAAAAGTAATCAGGTTATTTAGGGCCGGCTCTCTGCCTGTCTATCACATCCTATGTGAGCAAGTTCCCGTTGGAATTTCGATTCGAAATTTTATATGCTTAAAGAGTTATTAATTCCTAAAGTTAGGATTTCTTCCATAGGAAATGTTTAAAGAAATATTTATGTATTCTTTGCATTTGTGTACAGGTATTCTATGATTGAAGACAAATCCTCAAGCAGGCTCTGGATTGGAATAGTACCGGTAATAATTTTCTTCTCTTAATGAAGAAGAGGCCTGAGGGGGGGGTTCAGGTGGCTAAGCCCTCATGGGCAAGCTATTCAAGCGAACTAACCTCTAAGAGACATCCACGTGAAGTTAGTAGCATTTTATTGTGACTAGCATCATCCCCATGAAGTTAAAGCGACATCATCACATCAAGTGCTTACATAAAACAGCATAATTGTTTCAGCTCTACCACAATGCTACGATATAGAGGCTATTATATTAAAATTAAATTATTAATAGAAATATAAATGTTTCTATTACCCAGAAACTTTTGTTTTTAAAAAATATGGGAGGTGGAAGGAAGGGGGCGCGCTATAAAAGAGCTTTGAATCAGGGCGTTAATTACCCTGGACCCGGCCCAAGTCTTGGACCACAATGCATTCACAAGTGTTAATTTTAAAACATTTTTTTTCTAATAAACAAAAAATTTTCTACAAAAATATTGTTGTTAATTGCTTCATTTTCGATTTATGGAAAACATGAATCAAAGAAATCAGAGCAAACAAATACATAAGAAGAAAGTAAAAAAAAAAAAAATAAAATAAAATAAAATTTGTAATTCTAGGTTTTTTTGATATTTAACAATTTAAAAAATATGCCCTAGAAAAAGAGAGAAAGACAACGCTTGTAAAAAAAAAAAGAAAAAAAAAGTAAATGGACTGGATGCACGCAACGCAATGAGAGGGGGGGGGGGGGGGGGAGAATAGCAAATGGCAAAAGTAAGCACGTCAAGAGGCTGTTCTAGTAATTGGTTCAAATGACTTCTTTTGGTTTCTGTATGTGTGTGTGTGTGTGTGTGTGTGCAATCTAAAAGAGATATACGTGCCGAACTCTAAAACTTTAACACCTTCCAAGTCAAACACTTCCAATTTGTTGAAGTTGAAAAAGAAAGAACAAACTTCGTCTTAGTGAAATGAAATGTAGGTTTTGTTAGTGGGGAAGGGGAAGAGGGGGTGGAAACAAGACAAAAAGAAAACAGCAATGATCAAAAATGCATTTTGTTTAATTAATTATTTGTTAGTATCAATATAGCTAATATTAAATGATACACTAGGTCAGGGGTGGCGAACCCAATGTTAAATCCCCAGACGGATCTATATGGATTGCAATTTTTGAAGGTCAATTGTAGATTCTGCAGTTCCGATTTAAACCTTAAAGTTGTAAAACCGTTAGTAAGTAGGATTTTTAGGTACAAACTTTCTATGTTGAATCCAATCTCCAAAAATTAAACTGACCCTCGAAAACCTCACTGAAGATTTGAGGAATTAATGTTTTGACTCGGGGGAAACAAAATGAAAAGCATAGTTTTTTGCATTCGATCGAATGGAGTGTGTTAAGTAGAGATCAGTTACCAACAACAACAACATAGACCCCGCATATCCAGTGGCGTAACCAGGGGGGGGGGGGGGCGAGGGGGGCTCGAGCCCCCCCCGCCCCAGGCGCATCGAGACCTTGGCGCCCCCGGAACCGGCATAGGCGCCCTACGGCCTCTAAGATATAGCCCAGCGAATGTGATTTTATCATATTCTTTTCATCGATTGTCTTAAAAAATTGATTGTTTTCTTTTAAAATTATATTACAACTTGAATTCTACTATTTTAAATGAATTTAATTCCAAAAATAATAAATAACATATATAGAGGCTTTATAATTAAAATTTTTTTTTTATTTTGCAATATATAAGCCTTAATTTGATGTTTTATGGCTGTGGAGATTTACTCAGGATTCGTATAAGCCTTAATATTTAATTTTTTGGAATTCAAAATTTTTTTTAAGCATGAAGGAATTGAGCTATGAGACTGAAATGTTATATTTAAGTTAAACACCCCCCGGGACCGTGAAAATAAGCTTTTAATCAAAATCGGCCAAAAAGTACTAGTATTTTACTGATGTAGTTTTTCAGTTTTTTCGATTTTCTCAAAATGAAAGGGCTTTTACCATTCTTCAGGCCCGCCCGAGCCCGCCCGGAATTTTTTTCAAATCCGCCCATTCCCGCCCGAGATTTAGTGAATGAATGAACGAATGTCTAGCAATTTTTAAATAAAATTTCATTTGCATGCCCGTCGAAATAAAATACTCTATTTTAAAAAGTTTTTATTCTTTGATATTTTCCCGAAAACTGAATAGTTTTTGAAATAATCACAGAAGAAAACGACATTTTTCGTAAAAGCAAAGAAAAATCAAAACAAAATCATACAGGTGTCATTAAAAAATATGTAAATATAAGCAAATTCGCTGAGAAAATTACTGGATGCAAGAAATTTGCCCGCCGAAGGCGGGCAATTGCTCGCCGAAGGCGAGCAAGGGGGTCCAGGGGGCGGAGCCCCCTGGAAAATCAGCGCCCTAGTTGAGCTTCGCCCCCCCCCACCCTCAAAGGCTGGTTACGCCGCTGCGCATATCACGCTCAGAGCGAGAGATAGAGGGTAGTTAGCTCCCTTGGCCCTCCCTTTTGACTGATCGAATATGAATATATTGGAATTGATTAACATCAACGTTTATTTTGATTACATCTCTGTCCCTTTTTTTCCCTCCCAATTGACAATAACTTGAGAAGGGTCAGAAAGGGAGAGTTAGCAAAGACCCTCTGAATTGAAAATAGTTTATTCAGCTGATGCCTTTCACAGTTTACAAAAATAACGCCATTTTTTTTTTTTTTTTTTTTTTTTTTTTTTTTTCAAACACTCTGCTGAAATTTGCGACAATTCTTTCCCCTATCTATAGCATATATAAAATATTAGGCATTATTTGGCAAAATGAAAAATATAAAATGATTGATAACGAAAGAAAGAAAGAAACAGAGCATATGTTGATTCTTTTGTTTCATTGTATAATTAATTATTTGAAAATGATGAATTGAAATGATGGATTGTTTTTGAATGAAAGAGGATTACAATAAAAATAAAATAAAATCATCCATGAGGTTAATTTAGTTATTATTATAAAAATGTTCAATAATAATATTTAAATGAGTGGTTGAAAAATTGAAAACAATATCAAAAATAATTGTACTTTGTTAATACCTAGTTGAAACCAAAATGGAACAACAAAAATCTCTAATGCTTGCATTCAATGTCCCTCATTCCTTTTGCCCACTTCTATGTTATAAGAAGTTTCCCTTCCTGATCGGGTATCAAACGAACACTTTACTCTTCTTGTGAGGAAACAGAAATCATCACAAGCCAAGTCGATTAACTTGAGATTTTTTATGTTCAAATTATTTAATTAATATCCAATTTTTTGTTCTGAGAGGGAACCTTGTTAACGTCCCTTCCACAGGACGGGATGTCACAGCAACTCCATCTCCTCGTAGAGCTGCCTGGGGGCTATTGTGGTGAGATCCAATATTCCAACGCATTGCCTGCTTGGGGATTTGTTTACATTACATATTTTTATGATATTAATATTTTTAGTGTAAACCAGTCTTCTAGATTGTAATCTCATACACAGGTAGATATAGTCTTGGTTAAATAAAAGATGTTAGTTTTAATTTTTCATATATATGTATATATATAAGATTACAATATTTTTATGAAAAAATCCTGCATGCCCAGGATGCGAACACGGACCAGAAGCCGACACTCTAGATCGATATTCAATTAAAGGTAAAAATTTACTTAAAAATTTTTATAATTTTTCATTTGGGAGATTTAATTATTTTATTATTAGAATTAATTAATTGCCTTTGCCCACGGGGCGTGGTGTAGAGGTTAGCGTGCTAACCTCATATACCAAACGTCGCGGGTTCGGACCCCAGGCAGTTCGATGATTTTATTTAAGCCATCTGGATACTAGATAGCTTAAATAAAAATGCCTGGACCCCCTAATATATATAAATTCATAAATAACGGTTATCGTAAATGTCTTATATGGCCTGAGCTGCCGAAAAGACAGTGTGAATGTGTGTGTGAGTGTGAGTGTGAATGAGAAAAAGTGCGAATGTTTTTAAAAAAAAAAAAAAAAAAAAAAAATTAATTGCCTTTGATTTTTCATAGAATACATAAATGCAAAGAATACAGAAATGTTTCATCAAACATTTCCGATAAGGCCGGATCCAGACGGGTGTAACGTGTAATGTAATTCAACGAGTAATGTAACACGGACGGAACCTGGACTGTGCCGAACTCATCGCGATTCATGCAACGCGAATCTTGTTCGAAGCTGTTTCCACTTAGTTGCTACGAATATGCCGAATAGGAAGGTCGTGATCAGTGCCGGCTCTAGGATTTTGGGGCCCCGATGCAGAACAGTAATTGACCACTTATAACTTTAAAATTTTGCAATTGCTCGCCTTCGGCGAAAGACTTTCCCCCTCTCATAAAAATCATTTTACCTTTTTTATAGGATCACGGAATTTTTTTCGCAGTGCGAAAAAATTTTATTTACGCCCCTGAATGCAGAAATTTGCTCACCGAAGGCGAGCAAGTGGGTCAATGGGGTTAAATTATGGCGCCCTTATACGGAAGCGCCCCGATGTGACGCATCTTTTGCTTACACTTAGAGCCGGCCATGGTCGAGAGTTGGTGCTGCTTTAAAATGATATGCCCCTGAATGCAGAAATTTGCTCACCGAAGGCGAGCAAGTGGGTCAATGGGGTTAAATTATGGCGCCCTTATACGGAAGCGCCCCGATGTGACGCATCTTTTTGCTTACACTTAGAGCCGGCCATGGTCGAGAGTTGGTGCTGCTTTAAAATGATAAGTTCAAGCGATTGATTGTTCGTCACCCCACATGATGAACGTCCAGACGACACGAACGACGTCCAAACGAGCACTGCGAGCGCCTTTGTGTTCGTTCTAAAAACCGACAGCCGATGGATCAGTGCGAACGCCGACGCGAACCTTACATGTAATGCTCGTCGTGTCATCTATACGCAGAATTCGATTCCGTCCCTCAATAAAATAATTATTTTACATATTTTTTAAGACAAATAAAAATATATTTTCTCACGATAGGTGAAAAGAAGAAGAAAATTCGCAGCTAGTTGTATTTCATTATTTTTATTCCCATTATGTTGACGTTTCGATCCCGGTTGGGACCATCCTCAGAACAGATGGGTGTTAAATATGTGTTCTGAGGATGGTGCCAACCCGGATCGAAACGTCAACATAATGGGAATAAAAATAATGAAATACAACTAGCTGCGAATTTTCTTCTTCTTTTCACCTGTCCTGATTGAACTACCAGCTATAAGTCCTACGTATATAATATATTTTGTCTTTGAAAGGTTTTAATGGGGAGATAGGTCCGTTCTGAATCGGCTATTGAATTTATTTATAGGCATACTATACTTCAATTTCTTCCATTTCATCTACTGTAGATCACGATTTTATTGAAATTCAATGTAATATCTATATTATTTTAAAGGTATGATTTTACTGAAAATATTTGTATAGAAACGCTTTGAAAATTGTAATATATTTATTCATTAAGTGAAAAGTGTTACTCCATTTGCATTCATTTTGTGGAATATATTGTATATCTATATATATACTAAAGAATTTATTTAATTTACGTTTGAATAAACAGCATTTAAATAAACAGCAGCAGAGAGATGATTTTAGAAAGAGAGAGACACGATGGGCTATACACGAATTGATCAATGAATTTGCTCTAATTATTTAACTCTTTGTTCTTTTAAAATATTCATTTTTCAATATGTAGCCAGCCACATGGACAACTTTCATTATCAATATTAAATTCATAAATGGGCACGTCAAAAAGAGCGCAACACTTTGTTGTTGTTGTCGTTTTGTGATGAATTAGTAAATATTCTTAAGGGGGCACAGAAGCGAAGGTGTTACGCATGTTTTTCCCGATAAGATGGCGTTGTGTGTCATAAAAAGCATGCCCAAAAAATCAAGTAATTCAAAAATTTGCCAAGAGATGTCAGAATGGTAGCTAATAATTTGCATTTGGTTGATTTTCATTGAACTTTTAACAATAAATACTTTATAAATGTTATTATATATTATGTATCTTTTTTAAAAGCATAAAAATATATAAATATAGGCCAGATATACACTATTCGGCGATCAGCTGTTAGACTAGACTGCCATCTATTGCAAGAATGCTGAACTAATTTGACAGTTGGTTTTTAAATAAATCATCTAAGCTTATTTTAAAGATTTCTTAATTAATATGTGATTAATAATAACAATAAATTCATTTTGAAATTTAAACAAAAAATTAATAGATTATTGGGACAGATTGTTTTTGTGTAAAAAGTTCCAAAGGGGACCCCCTTTTGAATCGAAATTTACATCAGATAAACTTTTAACGATACTATTATTTAGATACGATATAAACTGTATATGGGGGGGTTCCGACGCAGATAGTGCTGACCCACAAATAAATAGTTCTGAGATATTTCAATTTTAAATTTTAGAAACAAACAAATAAAAACACCAATAAGAAGTATGTTTTGCTAGTGTCAGAGCTAGGACTATGACTGGCAATATCAGGCTGAGAAACAAATT
>JAKCPI010020246.1:0-12925 GCA_023213315.1 Euborellia annulipes | reverse complement strand
TCCTTCCGAGGAATTCATCACTGAGAGGGAACCTTCTTTTGCGTCTCTTTCACAGGACGGGATGTACTCTCTCCTCGTAGAGTTGTCTGGGGGCTATTGTTGTGAGATCCAATATTCCAATTCAGTACCTGCTTGGTTTTGCTTACATTAAATAAATATGTTAGCTAAGGTAAATAGGTAGTAGAAAAATAAAGGCTGAGGAGCTATGTTTATTTCTTTAATAGAGAACTCACAGCGACGTTTCGGTCGGTGTTAAAGAACTTTAGAGGTTTTTCTAATGACTGAACTCTAGTCATGAAAATAGATAAGGAGAAATAGATAGATAGATTTCATTTTTGCTCTGAGGCTAATGCCTCTTGGAGCACGAAAATTTTACAAAATGATTTACAGATCATTCTTCTCGCTCTTCTTCATAATCCCCGTTCCACTCAACCGACCGACCCCTCTGCTTCCCCCCCAGATATTGATATCTTGGGCCTTAAATGAGGCCAAAGACCGCAATCTCCCCCCCCCCCGGGATGCATTCCATACCCTCACAGACTCCACAGAAAAGGATCTGTCAAACGCTGTCGTCCTGCAGGGTCAACGGACTCGCCCTGAGTTCCCTAGATCTAAAAGATTTTAAAGGTCTCTGTATAAATAAGAGGCCTTTTACTCATCAGGAGATTGAATACGAAACACCCTCTTCTGCTTTTTAACTTAAGCCATCCTGGCTTATTGGAATAGGGTGTTACGTGCTGACGAATAGGGATACCAAATATAAAATGTATGCACAGTTAAGGCCCTCTCGAGTCAAGGCCCCTCTCCGCAGACAGATCATTATATTGATTAGGCAGAAATAATCGAAGTGGGGCAATATCAGGAGCTGACGACCATTCGACGTATTTTGAATGGAAGGCACTCCCTGATTCTTTTAAATTGATAGGGTTTTTATAGACCTTTTATAGAGGTCTCCTCTAGGGCATGTGCCTTCCAACTTAGTGTGTTGTCAAACACAACACCAAGACTTTTAACAGTTTCAGAATATTTAAAGAGTATTTCTAATTTTGATTGGTGGGGCTTCTACTAGCTTATTGATGTAGGCTCCGCTGCCAATAATAATGGCTTTGAATTGGGTATAGGAGACTTTGCAGCCAAGGAAATTAAATAAAAAACTTATTTGATAGTAATCGTCAGCGTTTCGGTCGCAAGTCACGACCTTCCTCAGGACCTGTGGTCAGAATATTTATTTTAAAACACAAATTGTATAATCTTTATTTATAAACAATTAACAAATATTTATATTATTTAACAATAAAATGACGGTACTTACGATTAATTGTTAGAATGTCACAAAGGTTGACAGTATTCCATATTTAATTATCATTCTTGAGTTATACAAATTTTAATTGACAACATGTATTAAGAGTAACTTGTTCGCTTATGAATCATTACAATCAATGGACGGTCTTCCACCCTCCTTGCATGGGTTAATATACCTAAGAATGTTTATTTTATTTCCCAATTATATAAATTAATCCCGTTTTTTAAAATAAAACTTTTAGAAATAAATTATTTTTAATTATCATTAAATTACTTAATATAGATCTTAATTCTGATTAGCGTTTTGTTTATTTTTTTATAATCACAAAATCTAGATATTAATATATTTTAAAATGGCCTTCTTATAGGGCACTAAGCCTCTGGATATCGTCTTTATTGTTGCAAGCGACATTTCGATATTTTTTAATTGCCACCATTTCGGTAAATTCCCTACGAAAATTATTTTCATCTTGATAGAGTATTTCAAAATTTTGGAAATCGAACCTGTGCCAGGAGTCCAAACATGAGTAGCAAGGGCTGTTGATGTTTTTTTATTTTTTATTGTGAGTTCGTGATCTCTTAGCCGATCTGATGCTTTTCTTTTTGTCGTGCCTACAGCTCAATTAAAAATTCGTATAACTCACAATGATAATTAAATATAATACTGTCAACCTTGTATTCTAACAATTAATCGTAAGTACCGTCATTTTATTGTTAAATAATATAAATATTTGTTAATTGTTTATAAATAAAGATTATACAATTTGTGTTTTAAAAAAATAAATATTCTGACCACAGGTCCCGAGGAAGGTCGTGACTTGCGACCGAAACGTCGACGATTAATAATTAAATAAGTTTTTTATTTAATTTCCTTGGCTGCAAAGTCTCCTATACCCAATTCAAAGTCTACAGCCACTTCTCATCACTAATAATGGCTTTGGTTTTTCCCGCATTTAATTTAAGTTTTCTCCACATCTTGTGGGTGGATGGCGACCACGAGCTGCCCGAGCTGGGCAGCAGCTTTGTTGTCTGTCTCTTCCTTCCTCATTTCAATAGGGTCAGACCGTCGACGCCGGCCTGTCCTATTTCTTCCGGTCATAAAAAACGGGTTGGAGGGAAATAGTGAGGCCCGCTGACCCCGCACCGCGGGAATAAGGCGTGGACAGAAGAAGAAGAAAGGATCATCTATCTTAAATCCTATTACGCTAATATGATTGGCAAAGTTGACTGTTTGGCTTGCGATGAAATAAACATCTAGGGATTACATGAAAATTATTTTCATCCCGAAAGTCCAATAAATTTTTGAGTTATTACTTCCTAAAGTTACGATCTCTCCTATAGAAAATGTATAGAGAAATATTTATGTATTCTTTGCATTTATGTATTCTATGAATGTAAATAAATCCTCAAACAGGCACTGAATTGGAATAGCTGAGGAGAGTCCAGGGGAGGGGCCAAGCTTCCTGTAATTATGAAATGGCGAGGGTCCGCGGCGGGCGGACCCGAGCCAGCTGACAGAGGGTCCAGGGGGCCGAAGGCGGGCTTCACGCCTAGTATACTATAATAAAATTGGAAACCAAATAACTGCCAATGCAATAATATGATGTTTCGTGACGTCATCACTTAACTTAAGAAAAACACATTTTTTTTTATCCTTCAGTAAAAAGGATCAATTCCGACTCTGATTTCTCTACAAAAGCAGTTCGATGAAAAAAAAAAAAAAAAGGACGACAGGCGGTGGAAAAATGGCATCACTTTGCGCCAGTCTGGTCCAGAGGGAATTGCCCCCCCCTCCCCTCCTTCGCCCCTCTTCAGAATACGCACGCATACAAACACATGAGAAGCAGCGACTGGCCAACGGGCAGCCATTTGTCAAAGCACACGGCTCGTTTTCCATTTTTTTTTTTATTTTTTTTTTTATTTGTTAAAAAAAAAGACAACGATTTGGACAACGCTCTTATTGATAAACTATGGATCACTTGAAAATTATATTATAAAATGGTGAAAAAAAATAGAATTCTTCTTTTTTTTTTCTTTGAAATTAAATTGACTTTGCAGCTTCTTCGGCTAGCGAAAAAATTATAAAATCTGAAAAATAATTGATTTATGAATTTTAATCAAAATCTTTGAGAATTTTGAGAAAATCGAAGAAAATAGAAAACGTACATCAGTAAAGTACTAGTACTCTTTGGCCGATTTTGATTAAAAGCTTATTTTCACGCTCCAGGTGGGTGCCTATAAATATAAAATTTCAACCTTCTAACTCAATTCCTTCATGCTTAAAATTGAACAAAGACACACAGACCATGTCGCGAAAACCACTTTTTTGTATTCAGGGGACCTCAAAACGTGTATATCCATCAAAATCTCGACATCGAATTTTTGACATGAAACCAATACTTTCTCTCTATAAGCTTATATATTAACATATATAGAGGTAAGAGAAAGTAAAAAATCAATATCATTACATGATGTAGGCTTGTATAATATATGTAAACTTCTAATCCTGGAATAAAAGTTTATTTAATTTAAATTTTCCCTTAGAGAAATCGGGGATGGAGCTCGGCTTGGATAAAGACAGACAAACAGAATGATATTTCGCCATTTTCTTTATCTTTATAATGGTATTTATCATTCTTCTGTACGTGTCTATGTGACTGAACTCCTCCTAAGCGACTGAACCGATTTTAACGAAACTTTTTGTGTGTGTTTGGGAGAGTCCCGTACAGGTTATGATTCACAAAAAATCTTAAGTTCATGAATAATTAGCCGTTAAAATAATCTATATATTTTTAAAAATGAATTGGGAAAAATGAATATATGTACCGGTATGTATTTGAAATTAAGTACACATATATGAACCAGGGAGTGACATAGTAAACAAATTTCTTAAAAATGGGAAGTTGGCTTGGAAATTAGATTGGAAGTTAGTAGCTCCGAGTCCCAGCTTTCCAGGTATACGACTAGAGCTGTGGGAGGAGCTACGCAACCATAATAGAGTTGTAATTGACCCTTTAGCTGTCCCCAGTCGGTACCTTCGCTTGAACACAAGAGCCTTTCTTAACATCTGAACACTCGCATATCATTAATCGGCAATAAACTTGCTCGCCGAAGGCGGGCTTTGCGACTAGTATATATATAGAATGAAGATATTTTAAAGATAAGAGGGTTGTATTTTTCAATAAGCCAGATATGTATTACTATTATTGTCTGCCTGAAATGATTTGACTGAAATTTATGTAAACACTTGCTTTGAAAAATGTGACTGACTTCATGGAAATGAGTAAAAATGGCGGGAAAACTTTGAATCTAACTTCACAGGAATGCCTACAGACAGTGGCGCTGACATCGCTGTATATAAAGAGGCAAGTAACGGACATGACCGTTAGTTCACTTGAGTCGGAGCAAGTGCACAGTGCTTGATAACGGCTGCAGAATAAGCAGTTGAAACGTTGTACAGTATTTATATATTTTTAATAAATATTTAATACAAAAATGTGGTCTATAATTAAAAATTCTCCTAATAATAATTTGACTGAAAATTTGCGGCGCTTGATTAAGAAAATGCAAGGGTCCGCCACATGCGGGCGGAGCGGCTAGTAATATTTTAAATGCCATTACTGTTATCCTTAGGTGTTTGATTTAATATTAAAAAAAAAAAAAGAAAATTTTCTTTTCTCTTTTCCTTTAAATTAAACAGAGGCCACGTAGCACTAACTAATATTAATACAGTACTTTATCATTTTAGGTAATAAAGTTAAAAAAAAAAGAAAAAGTTTTTTTTATTTAAATATCTCTTTTCTAATAGGTAAAATTAATAATTAAATAAATATCTCCTCTCACATTTATTTTATCTCTCTCTCTCTGACTTAACGTTTTATAATAAAATGTATTTTATCATTTCTCTTGTACCAAAAAAAAAAAAAAAAACATTAAAAGTTTAAATAGAAACCAAAAGTTTAATTAATCGTGAAACTTCTCTCTCTCTATTGTATGTATCATCATCATCATCATCATCAGTAATTAATTAACTTAAAGGAGGGAATATTTTGATAGGCTTTGAATATTTATTTCAACATTCAATATTATTTACTAGTTAATATTTCATCCTTCTCAATGGGTTTTTGATCTTTAATTAATTGAAATCTCTGCACCTCCCCCCTCCCCTCCTTGTAAAGTAAACAAAACTATACCTCGAGGCATAACTAAAGGATTACTTATTAATATTAAAGTTTGTATTCAAGAGTTCTCTCTAAGGCAGCCAGCAGCAGCCGTTCTGCACTATTTCTTTATTGATAAAACACTCTAATGAATGAATTTATTCATTAAGGAGGATTTTGGGGGTTTATTTTCGTGTTTTTGAAGACAACACTTGCGATCGCTTTTCTTTGCTTTCTTATTCTTTTATTATCTTCCCTGTCACCATTGTAGAAACAAGGTTAAGTTATCAGGGTGCCCTCGGGCTTGGTGTAGTTGGCACCGTTGGATACCAAATGGCTTAAATGGACCCTGTTATGCATTAGTGTGTCAAGCGCCAAAATAAAATTAAAAATTGAGTTAAGCACGGAATATTGTTTCAAATGCTATAATTAATAGTTTTTTTTATGAAATATGCCCTAAAAAATTTATATTTAATGTTACTTGCACAATTGACAAAAAATATATAATCCAATGAAAACAAAAAATGTTATGTTAATTTTCTCAAAACTCGGAAGCTGGCGCTTGACACACTAATGCGTAACAGGGTCCAAATAAGAATGCTTGGATCCCAAATATACATATTATAAAAATAAAGGTATCGTTAAAAGCCTAATATACATATTGGTGGGTCCAGGCATTTGGTATCCAAATGGCTTAAATAAAATCATCGGACTGCCTGGGGTCCGAACTCGCGACGATCGATATAGAAGGTAGGCACGCTACCAACTAGACCAAGCCCGAAGACAAAAAAAGTAATCAGGTTATTTAGGGCCGGCTCTCTGTCTGTCTATCACATCCTATGTGAGCAAGTTCCCGTTGGAATCTCGAAATTTTATATGCTTAAAGAGTTATTAATTCCTAAAGTTAGGATTTCTTCCATAGGAAATGTTTAAAGAAATATTTATGTATTCTTTGCATTTGTGTACAGGTACTCTATGATTGAAGACAAATCCTCAAGCAGGCTCTGGATTGGAATAGTACCGGTAATAATTTTCTTCTCTTAATGAAGAAGAGGCCTGAGGGGGGGTTCAGGTGGCTAAGCCCTCATGGGCAAGCTATTCAAGCGAACTAACCTCTAAGGGACATCCACGTGAAGTTACTAGCATTTTATTGTGACTAGCATCATCCCCATGAAGTTAAAGCGACATCATCACATCAAGTGCTTACATAAAACAGCATAATTGTTTCAGCTCTACCACTATGCTACGATATAGAGGCTATTATATTAAAAATTAAATTATTAATAGAAATATCCTTAAATAGAAATGCCTGAACCCCAAATTGATTTATTAATTACAACGTTATCGTCAAAATCTTATATGCCTAAGTTGCCGAAAAGACTGTGTGAATGTGTGTGTGAGTATGAATGAAAAAAGTGTGAATGTTTAAAAAAAAAAAAAAAAATTAATAAAATATAAATGTTTCTATTACCCAGAAACTTTTGTTTTTAAAAAATATGGGAGGTGGAAGGAAGGGGGCGCGCTATAAAAGAGCTTTGAATCAGGGCGTTGATTACCCTGGACCCGGCCCAAGTCTTGGACCACAATGCATTCACAAGTGTAAATTTTAAAACATTTTTTTCTAATAAACAAAAAATTTTCTACAAAAATATTGTTGTTAATTGCTTCATTTTCGATTTATGGAAAACATGAATCAAAGAAATCAGAGCAAACAAATACATAAGAAGAAAGTAAAATTTGTAATTCTAGGTTTTTTTTTTGATATTTAACAATTTAAAAAATATGCCCTAGAAAAAGAGAGAAAGACAACGCTTGTAAAAAAAAAGGAAAAAAAAAGTAAATGGACTGGATGCACGCAACGCAATGAGAGGGGGAGGGGGGGGGGGGGGGAGAATAGCAAATGGCAAAAGTAAGCACGTCAAGAGGCTGTTCTAGTAATTGGTTCAAATGACTTCTTTTGGTTTCTGTATGTGTGTGTGTGTGTGTGTGTGTGTGCAATCTAAAAGAGATATACGTGCCGAACTCTAAAACTTTAACACCTTCCAAGTCAAACACTTCCAATTTGTTGAAGTTGGAAAAAGAAAGAACAAACTTCGTCTTAGTGAAATGAAATGTGAGTTTTGTCAGTGGGGAAGGGGAAGAGGGGGTGGGAACAAAACAAAAAGAAAACAGCAATAATCAAAAATGCATTTTGTTTAATTAATTATTTGTTACTATCAATATAGCTAATATTAAATGATACACTAGGTCAGGGGTGGCGAACCCAATGTTAAATCCCCAGACGGGGATTTGCATGTTAATTTCGATTGAAAAGGGGGTCCCCTTTGGAACTTATTACACATTAAAAACAAAAATTTTACAATTATGACATTTTGTATTTATTTAGGATTCTCTATTCTAGTTTTTTTTTAAGTACGGCCATCTAGTTTTGCGCTTTTGTTTTTTTTTTTTTAAACATTCACACTTTTTTCTCATTCACACTCACACTCACACACACTCACACAGTCTTTTCGGCAACTTAGGCCATTTAAGACTTTAGACGATAACCGTTGTAATTTATATATATTGGAGGTCCAGGCATTTTTATTTAAGCCATCTGGTATCCAAATGGCTTAAATAAAATCATCGGACTGCCTGGCTCCGAACCCGCGACGTTTGATGTAGGAGGTAGGCATGCTACCCACTAGGCCAAACTCGGGGCCTAGTTTTGCCTTAATATTGTTTTTATATTGTTTTCATATTGCTTTAATATTGTATTTGTATTGTTTTGGTTTTGTTTTCATATTGTATTGATTTTGCTTTTTTTTTATTGTTTTAACGTTGCTTTCGTTTTGTTTTATATTGTATAAATTTTGTATGGTTTTTGTTAATTTGTATGTATTTATTTTGTAGACGTAGTGTCAACCCGGGTCAAAAAAGAAATTCTAGTTTTAACCTGAGAAGCCTCAATTCCTTTGATGTTTTATTTGTCGCTCAGAAAGTAATTCTACTTTAACACTCAAAACCCTCATTGAAAACTATGAGGTTTAAATATGAATTACTGATTGAGTTGAAATCCTACCTAACTATAACCTCGAAACACTCATTTGAGATTTTTGAGGTTCAAACCAGTATAGAATAATTTTTCTATATGGTTTGCAATTTTTGAAGGCCAATTGTAGATTCTGCAGTTCCGATTTAAACCTTAAAGTTGTAAAACCGTTAGTAAGTAGGATTTTTAGGTACAAACTTTCTATGTTGAAGCCAATCTCCAAAAATTAAACTGACCCTCGAAAACCTCACTGAAGATTTGAGGAATTAATGTTTTGACTCGGGGGGAAACAAAATGAAAAGCATAATTTTTTGCATTCGATCGAATGGAGTGTGTTAAGTAAAGATCAGTTACCAACAACAACAACAACGCCCCCGGGTTTGGCGTAGTAGGTAGGTGCCTCCCTCCTATACCAAACGTCGCGGGTTCGGACTCAGGCAGTCCGATGATTTTATTTAAGCCATTTGGATACCAGATGGCTTAAATAGAAATGCCTCAACCCCAAATACATTTATTAATTACAACGGTTATCGTATGAAGTCTTAAATGGCCAGAGTTGCCGAAAAGACTGTGTGAATGTGTGTGTGAGTGTGAGTGTGAATGAGAAAAAAGTGTGAATGTTTTTATATAAAAAAAAAAAAACAACAACAACATAGACCCCGCATATCACGCTCAGAGCGAGAGATAGAGGGTAGTTAGCTCCCTTGGCCCTCCCTCCTTTGACTGATCGAATATGAATATATTGGAATTGATTAACATCAACGTTTATTTTGATTACATCTCTGTCCCTTTTTTTCCCTCCCAATTGACAATAACTTGAGAAGGGTCAGAAAGGGAGAGTTAGCAAAGACCCTCTGAATTGAAAATAGTTTATTCAGCTGATGCCTTTCACAGTTTACAAAAATAACGCCAATATTTTTTTTTTTTTTTTTTTTTAGTTTAGAATAAAAAGAATTAGTTATCAAGTCAGTATGCGTTATTGTATAGCAAGCGCAAAAAAACTGAAAAAGTGCATCAGTAAAATACTAGTACTCTTTGGTCGATTTTGTTCAAAAGCTACCTGTCACATCCCAGGGGGGTGCCTAAATTAAATATAAAATTTCAACCTCCTAGCTCTTTTTGTTCTTGAGATATTTTGTTCACTGACGGACAGACACACACACACACACTGTTGAAATTTGCGACAATTCTTTCCCCTATCTATAGCATATATAAAATATTAAGCATTATTTGGCAAAATGAAAAATATAAAATGATTGATAACGAAAGAAAGAAAGAAACAGAGCATATGTTGATTCTTTTGTTTCATTGTATAATTAATTATTTGAAAATGATGAATTGAAATGATGGATTGTTTTTGAATGAAAGAGGATTACAATAAAAATAAAATAAAATCATCCATGAGGTTAATTTAGTTATTATTATAAAAATTTTCAATAATAATAATATTTAAATGAGTGGTTGAAAAATGTGAAAACAATATCAAAAATAATTGTACTTTGTTAATACCTAGTTGAAACCAAAATGGAACAACAAAAAATCTCTAATGCATGCATTCAATGTCCCTCATTCCTTTTGCCCACTTCTATTTATATTATAAGAAGTTTCCCTTCCTGATCGGGTATCCAACGAACACTTTACTCTTCTTGTGAGGAAACAGAAATCATCACAAACCAAGTCGATTAACATGAGATTTTTTGTGTTCAAATTATTTAATTAATATCCAATTGTTTGTTCTGAGAGGGAACCTTCTTTACGTCCCTTTCACAGGACGGGATGTCACAGCAACTCCATCTCCTCGTAGCGCTGTGGGGCTATTGTGGTGAGATACAATATTCCAATGCATTGCCTGCTTGGGGATTTGTTTACATTACATATTTTTATGATATTAATATTTTTAGTGTAAACCAGTCTTCTAGATTGTAATCTCAACACAGGTAGATATAGTCTTGGTAAATAAAAGATGTTAGTTTTAACTTTTCATATATATGTATATATATAAGATTACAATATTTTTATGAAAGAATCCTGCATGCCCAGGATGCGAACACGGACCAGAAGCCGACACTCTAGATCGATATTCAATTAAAGGTAAAAATTTACTTAAAAATTTTTATAATTTTTCATTTGGGAGATTTAATTATTTTATTATTAGAATTAATTAATTGGCTTTGATTTTTCATAGAATACATAAATGCAGAGAATACAGAAATGTTTCATCAAACATTTCCGATAAGGCCGGATCCAGACGGGTGTAACGTGTAATGTAATTCAACGAGTAATGTAACACGGACGGAACCTGGACTGTGCCGAACTCATCGCGATTCATGCAACGCGAATCTTGTTCGAAGCTGTTTCCACTTAGTTGCTACGAATATGCCGAATAGGAAGGTCGTGATCAGTGCCGGCTCTAGGATTTTGGGGCCCCGATGCAGAACAGTAATTGACGCACTTATAACTTTAAAATTTTGCAATTGCTCGCCTTCGGCGAAAGACTTTTTCCCTCTCATAAAAATCATTTTACCTTTTTTATAGGATCACGGAATTTTTTCCGCCGTGCGAAAAAATTTTATTTACGCCCCTGAATGCAGAAATTTGCTCACCAAAGGCGAGCAAGGGGGTCAAGGGGGTTAAATTATAGCGCTCTTATACGGAAGCGCCCCGATGTGACGCATCTTTTGCTTACACTTAGAGCCGGCCATGGTCGAGAGTTGGTGCTGCTTTAAAATGATAAGTTCAAGCGATTGATTGTTCGTCACCCTACATGATGAACGTCCAGACGACACGAACGACGTCCAAACGAGCACTGCGAGCGCCTTTGTGTTCGTTCTAAAAACCGACAGCCGATGGATCAGTGCGAACGCCGACGCGAACGTTACATGTAATGCTCGTCGTGTCATCTATACGCAGAATTCGATTCCGTCCCTCAATAAAATAATTATTTTACATATTTTTTAAGACAAATAAAAATATATTTTCTCAGGATAGGTGAAAAAAGAAGAAAATTCGCAGCTAGTTGTATTTCATTATTTTTATTCCTTATGTTGACGTCTCGATCCCGGCTGGGACCATCCTCAGAACAGATGGGTGTTAAATATGTGTTCTGGAGGATGGTGCCAACCAGGATCGAAACGTCAACATAATGGGAATAAAAATAATGAAATACAACTAGCTGCGAATTTTCTTCTTCTTTTCACCTGTCCTGATTGAACTACCAGCTATAAGTCCTACGTATATAATATATTTTGTCTTTGAAAGGTTTTAATGGGGAGATAGGTCCGTTCTGAATCGGCTATTGAATTTATTTATAGGCATACTATACTTCAATTTCTTCCACTTCATCTACTGTAGATCACGATTTTATTGAAATTCAATGTAATATCTATATTATTTTAAAGGTATGATTTTACTGAAAATATTTGTATAGAAACGCTTTGAAAATTGTAATATATTTATTCATTAAGTGAAAAGTGTTACTCCATTTGCATTCATTTTGTGGAATATATTGTATATCTATATATATACTAAAGAATTTATTTAATTTACGTTTGAATAAACAGCATTTAAATAAACAGCAGCAGAGAGATGATTTTAGAAAGAGAGAGACACGTGGGCTATACACGAATTGATCAATGAATTTGCTCTAATTATTTAACTCTTTGTTCTTTAAAAATATTCATTTTTCAATATATAGCCAGCCACATGGACAACTTTCATTATCAATATTAAATTCATAAATGGGCACGTCAAAAAAGAGCGCAACACTTTGTTGTTGTTGTCGTTTTGTGATGAATTAATAAATATTCTTAAGGGGGCACGGAAGCGAAGGTGTTACGCATGATTTTCCCGATAAGATGGCGTAGTGTGTCATAAAAAGTATGCCCAAAAAATCAAGTAATTCAAAAATTTGCCAAGAGATGTCAGAATGGTAGCTAATAATATTTAATGCATTCGGTTGATTTTCATTGATCTTTTAACAATAAATACTTTATAAATGTTATTATATATTATGTATCTTTTATAAAAGCATAAAAATATATAAATATAGGCCAGATATAGGCCATTACGGTGATCAGTCTGTTAGACTAGCCTGCCATCTATTGCAAGAATGCTGAACTAATTTGACAGTTGATTTTTAAATAAATCATCTAAGCTTATTTTAAAGATTTCTTAATTAATATGTGATTAATAATAACAATAAATTCATTTTTAAATTTAAAAAAAATTAAAGATTATTGGGACAGATTGTTTTTTTGTGTAAAAGTTCCAAAGGGGACCCCCCTTTTGAATCGAAATTTACATCAGATAAACTTTTAAGGATAGTATTATTTAGATACGATATAAACTGTATATAGGGGGTTCCGACGCAGATAGTGCTGACCCACAAATAAATAGTTCTGAGATATTTCAATTTTAAATTTTAGAAACAAAC
>JAKCPI010020245.1:0-56572 GCA_023213315.1 Euborellia annulipes | reverse complement strand
TTAATTTGACTATAATCTTCCATTTACTATTTGTCACACAAAGAACAACATCTTAGACCATTTTAATGATACTGTGACATGAGCAGCGTTAATATGAACCACTTGGAAGTCATTTTTATCACATATTGTTTCAAAGGTAATTGGACATAAGCTTGATTGGTACAATATTGGCATACTTCACCTACATTTTGTTTGTTGGCCTCTTGTTTTAAAATGATAGTTAGCCACGATTTTTTATTCAAAATTTACTCTCTTCCTCTGCTCGTTGCAGAAAAAGAACGCAAATTAAACAGGAAGTAAATTTAGGATTAGTTCTTTTTATTCTATTATTTTTCTGATCCTTAGCTTATTAAACCATTTAGAGCTCCTTATTTTGTAAGCTTATTTTTTCACTCGTTCATTTTTATAATCCCTTATTATTTTGGTCGTCCTATTTTCACAAACGCTCCTAAATATTCAATTAGGACAAAAACGCCGCCCGATTTCGCTCTTGGCTTTGCGTGTTCTTCGGTTGTTTTGTCTCCTCTATCTGCAATGGCGAGGCTTCTTTCTTTTCTTCTCTTTTTAATGCCCATCCGTGCCCAGACGATAAACATTAATTGACCGCCCCTGGGTCCATCCTCTCTCTCTTCTCGATTTTCTTTGTCTTTTTTATTTTAATTTATTTCGGTTGTAAAAGAACAAAAAGTTTTTATTACCAGGAAGAAAAATAAGAAGAGGAAGAAGAAGAAGAAAAAAAAGATGTCCTATTGAGTGAATAGAGAACGATTTTGCACTTTTTTGTTTTCTATTAAAACAAGTTTTGATTCCATCCACGATCTTTTTTTATTTCCTCTCATCTTAAAAAAAGAATAATTCAGATTCATTGATGACAAATTTCAATTTAACTTTTTTTTGATATATTTTTTAAAGTCTTCTCGGACTTTAACGAACCAATGATTTTGTTACGATATATGGACGATGTTATACATAAAGGAACCAATCGCCATTATGATCGAAATTGAGATAAGACCGCCATGTTGTAGGAAAAAGAAGATCTACCTCTTTATTTAAATCACATTATTTACTCTGTGCACTTTTTTTTGTATAAAACGAGAAAAAAGCCATGGGGGTTGTTGACAAGTGTGCAAATGAAATGCACCTTTTCTCAGATTTAGGTAATGGCGCTTGGTTCCTTCGTGCATAACATCGTCCATATGTGGAGGTCAAGTTACATTTATTTATACCATTTGGTTTCCAAATGATTTAAATAAATAAAAAAAAATCACTCACTTTTTCTCATTCACACTCACACTCTCCACACATTCACACAGGCTTTTCGGCAACTTAGGCCATTTAAGACTTTTACGATAACGGTTGTATAAATAATTAAATTTATTGGGGGTCCTGGGATTCTTATTTAAGCCATTTGGTATCCAATTGGCTTAAATAAAATCATCGGACTGCCTGGCGTCCGAACCCGCGACGTTTGATACGAGGTTAGCACGCTAACCTCTACACCAAGCCCCGAGGGCTTTAAATAAATTCATGCCTGGGATCCGAACTCACATTATTATTGTCATTTGTTGGTCTAGGGCTTGTTTACAAAAAAAAACAATAGCTAATTTTAGGCTGAACGCACACCGATTGAGCAAAAACGTTCAATGACAAAACATTTTTGACGAATTGTTCCAAAACTGTTTTTTCAATGCTTTTCTATGGGTCAACGAACACCGATTAGGCAAAACACAATTGGGCATGATTCGACATCTTTGAAAAAAGGTTTTGTATTGAGGTTTTTGTCAAGACCAAATTTTGTCCTTGCGAACGCACACCGATTAGGCAAAAACGCTCAAAAAACATTTTTTATGGCAAAACATTTTGCCTAATCGGTGTGCATTGGTATTGAGCAAAACATTTTGTCCAAGAGCGTTTTGCTCAAATGGTCACCTAAAAATCAGCAAAGGTAAAGTGAGGGACTCCCACAGCCAAATTGAATGTGTATTTCCTTGATATGTACTAGTATCAGAAGAAAGGGGCCACAGGCGTGTGGGGCCACTAGATTTCAAATAAAATTAAAAGTCTCATTTTTCTTTTCTGAATGATTGACTTAATTTAAAAAAATGAGTACATTGTTAGTAGAATTTTTTTTCGCAAACTTTTCATTAAATAAATTTATTTATATTCCTTTCTAACGTTTAAACGACATTTTCTTTTTAATTAACTCATTTGGTTTTCATAACTTTTTGAACAAACATTTGATGTTGACTATTTTCTTCCATAAAAAAAAAGATGAGAGAACATCTTTTTCGACAGCCACCACATCCATTTTGTCCCCCCCCCACCAATCGAATTGTGTTAAAATTTGTTGGTAAACGTCACACAAACACACACATATATAAACACGGAATGGATTTAAAATGCTAATCCGATTGATCGCATTTTTATTTCATGATTTTGCTCGCGCACGCGCCAATCCAACGGGTTTTTTGAACTTAATTTGAATTTTGCATCCGTCACCAATCTCCCTGTGTGTGAGGTGTGTATAGATAGCTTCTTTATACTCTGATGAAAATGTGACTAACTTAATTTGCTCATATTAATCAAAAAAACAAGAAAATAAATTTTCTCTCTTTTATTTTCTTTCTCTCTCTATTTTGCATCCCAAATATAAAAAGTTTAAAAAGAAGTCTTAACAAGATATTCTGAATATGAAATTTTCTTTCTTACTTTTACACTTGAGTGGTGGTGGTATCCTGATTTAATTCACTTTCAATATGTTTCTTTAAATTTTCAATAATTTTTACTTTCTTACCTATGTATATATGTATATATATATAGAGAGAAAGTATTGGATTCATGTCAAAAATTCGATGTCGAGATTTTGATGGATCTTCACGTTTTGAGGTCCCCTGAATCCAAAAAGTGGTTTTCGCGACATGGTCTGTCTGTGTGTCTGTGTGTTGTGTGTGTGTTGTGTGTGTGTCTGTGAACAAAATATCTCAAGAACGAAAAGAGCCAGGAGGTTGAAATTTTTATATTTAAGTTAGCACCCCCATGGGACGTGACACGACTTTTGAACAAAATCGACCAAGTACTAGCACTTTACTGATTCACTTTTTCAGTTTTTTTCGATTTTCTCAAAATTTGCTCCAACGATTTTTTTTAAAATTCAAAAATCAATTATTTTTTAGATTCTCTATAAAATGTATATTCTCATTTTGTGATTGAAATCTTCTGAAGACCACTTTACTCTTGTACTCCATAGAAAAAGATAGGAGAAATGGTTGCCATGGTATCAAAATATAAATATTTTCCCATACTTATAAATTTTACATCTTGAATTCATACCCTACTGTCGAAACTAAATACATTCCCAAAAAATCTGGTGGACAGCACAGTACACAACTTTCGATTACCGAAGGTAAGAGAAAGTGTGGTGCCAGTCACACCAGATTTTTTGAATTTATTCACATCCTTCCGATGCAAAATAAAGAGAATAAAAGATCACACACACTTTCTTTACCTTGTAATCGAAAGTTGTGTATGTTTTCCACCAGATTTTTTGTGTCGACATGTATTTGTTTCGACAGTAGGTACAATTGAATTCAAGATGTAAATTTATAGTATGGAAAATATTTATTTTTGATCCATGGCAACCATTTCTCCTATCTTTTCTATGGAGTACAAGAGTAAAGTGTCTTCAGAAGATTTCAATCACAAAATGAGAATATACATTTTATAGAGAATCTAAAAAATAATTGATTTTTGAATTTTAAAAAATCGTTGGAGCAAATTTTGAGAAAATCGAAAAAAACTGAAAAAGTGAATCAGTAAAGTGCTAGTACTCTTTGGTCGATTTTGTTCAAAAGTTTTGTGTCACGTCCCATGGGGTGCCTAACTTAAATATAAAATTTCAACTTCCTAGCTCTTTTCGTTCTTGAGATATTTTGTTCACAGACACACACACACACACCCCCACCCACACACACACACACACACAGACAGACCATGTCGCGAAACCACTTTTGGATTCAGGGGACCTCAAAACGTGAAGATCCATCAAAATCTCGACATCGAATTTTTGACATGAATCCAATACTTTCTCTCTATATATATATTACATATATACATAGGAGAGAAGTAAAAAGATATATGATTTTTTTTTTTTATAAAAGTGATATTTTGATCTTACTAGGGAGATACAGAAAATTAATATGATAGAATTAAATGATAGAAATCAAATTATTCATCTTAATAACTATATTAACCCTTAATACTCATATGACGTCATGCTACATTTATTATTGAACATTTAATAATAAGCTTAATATTCCTCCAAAGTTTTTTTTTTTTTAATATTAAAAATAAACGCTCACACTTTTTTCAACTCACTCTCACACACACAGTCACACAATCTTTTCGGCAACTCAGGCCATATAAGACTTTATACGATAACCTTTGGATCCAAATGGCTTAAAATAAAATCATCGGACTGCCTGGGGTCCGAACCCGCGAGGTTAGGTATAGAAGGTAGACACGCTACCAACTACACCAAGCCCGAGGGCTTTCTTCAAAGTTATATTTTATCAAAAGAAGCTGGAGGTACAAAGTCCCTTAACTGCAATTTTCCCTATTTCGGAAACAGATGACACCAGCAATTTGTAGATAATCAATTTAAATATAAGTTATAAGAAGACAGGAGGGGGTAGTATTACATTTGATTACCTTTGCTACGTAAAAAGAAAGCGATTTTTTGAAAGTTCGGTCCTAAGGGCCCCAAATGGTCATTTTGGGTTAAAATTTTGGATTGATTTTACAATAACTTTTACCTAGATGAGATATAAATTAGGTTTTTTTTTTCACTCAAAGCTTCTCAAATAAATATCTAGAAAAGTAAATTCAGGGTTTTTTTTTAAATTCTAACAGCAACCCTTTAATTTTGGGGGTAAACTTTTGATTTATCTATCAGAGTTTTATTTCTCAATTTTACATCAATATTTATTGAACAAATCTTAAGACGGATTCTAGATCTTTGAACCAAAATCCCCCTAAAAGACCCATTTTGGGAAAATTTTGGAAATTTTTCAATTACTCAAATATCAACTTGGTTTTCGCGCTTTAAAATTAGTTAGTATCTTCAGAGAAATATATTTCCAGAAAAATTTTTATTTTTATCTAATCTCAGAGTTATCAACAATAAATACAAGTGAAATGCTCTTAAATGACTAGCTAGCCCCAACGCTGAACGAGTTGTCGATAATATTGTCTTTTTTTTTTAATTCAAGATAGAATTGACCAATGAAGATCTCTTTTATATTTATTTTTGTTACTTTGAAGCATGATCCTAATGCTTGTTGTGATTGTTCCTTAATTTGTGGTCCCCATCTCAGTCACGTCCCTGAGATTTCCTATTCTGATGCAATTCTATTAATAGTCATGATGGCTTCGGAATGAGCGCTGGCTTGGAACAGCGGTGGATGAATAAAAAAGAAAAAAAAAAATCAAGCGCCGAACTCTTCTATTCTCTCCTCGTTCGATTCGACCTTGCTGCTCTTCGATAATGATGATTCACAAACAAAGTGGGAGGAATCCCGAAATTAAATCCCCAAATCGATCCCTCCCTACCCCTAAATATTAATTAACACCTTCAATCATTTAATAATAAAAAAAATATCGATCTTCTATGCTAAAAATATCTTACTTTTCAAGGTTGATTGATAAATAAAAAAACACCAAGGGAATTTTTTTTGTGTTTAAAAATTTAATTGGGTCAAGATTTTTTTTTTAATTTTTTTTATTTAATTGAAAAATCGAATTTAGGAAGGATTTTAATTCACCCTTTCGTGTTACTTGTTACATTAATAGTGAAATCCTTTTATTGGATTTCGTTAAAATTCTAATCATTGACTCCCTAAGAATTCTATTAAATAAAAGTTTTTAATTTTGAGATTTTATATTCGACAGATGTCAGGAAATTCTACATGATTACATAAAAATTTGTTTCTAGCTCCTTATAAAAACATTTTAAAATACAGGTATGCTTTATGTTAGATTTTCTTAAAGAAAAATTTGGGGTGTAGGTTGCAAAAATTCATAAAATGAGAAAAATCAAAATTTTTTTCCCTAAAGACTCCACTATCGAACAGATCAGGCACTTGTGGCGCCCACTGTACAGTGAGGGACAATATTAAGTCCCACCCAGGCGTTTCTTCTTGTGATTATTCCATTGTTTAAAAAAAAAAAATTTATATATTTTTCAATGAAAACTTTCATGGTTCAAATCTAGAAAATTTTCAATAAATATTTTCATTTTCTTTTATAAAAACAAGGAAATAATCACAAGCGAAAACACATGGGTGGGACTTAATATTGTCCCTCACTGTACATACTTTTTTACGATTTATTGATTTAAAATAAATTTAGACTGATTGATTCTTTGAAAGATTTTTTTTTTATTAAAAATCCAATAAGCTTTTCCACTTTTCATTATGTTGTAATGATTATCTAATTGCCTATTATTAATTTATTGTTTATTTATCTAATGATTTTAATTAATCACTTCAAATATTATTAATCATCTAATTTCACTCTCAAAAAATGAACTCTTATAACTTGAGTATGGAAATTAATTTGAAATATGAACTTTAGAACAAAATTTTACATCCCTGGGCGGTTTTATAATTGCCAGTTATGGCAAAAGGAGGGTCATTTATTTCATCTTGACTCTCTGTAAAATTTTTCCTCTCCATTGATTTAATCATAATTATGAGCAAGTCAATGTCAGTATGCGCTTCAAGAGAAACTACCAAACTAATCAAAACTTTTGTCTGCCTGTCCATGATATATCTAGAAGAGAGAAAATGTTAATTTAATTCTCGGCAAAAGGACGGACGGACAGACGGACTTGGAAACCTGATTAACTTACTAATTAAGTGATTAGCTACAGAGCGGACCTGCCAAAAAATAATTTCATTACAGCAACAAACAAAAAAAAAAAAAAACAACTTTGTTAACCATACTACAGTAGTAGGAAAATTTTATTTATTTACTTTAATTTAATAATACTTAATAAAAAAAATCATTCGATAATTATTGATATTTTCAACATTACGATCACTCTTTCAAATACTGAACGTAGGAGAAAGTTAGTTGTATGTTATGGTATTAGTCCCAACAGATTTTTTGAATATTTGTGTTCACGACTTAAATTTATAATGAAAAAATTGTTGTTACCATTTACTAACCCTCGTGTATTAAAAATATTGAAAAGAAAAGTAAATAATTGCCGAGATCTACTGTATATATCGTTGCGGTTAAGTGATGTTGCCGACCCCGAGCAATCAGCGTGTCGAACGTCCTCCGGTAGCCATCGATATTATTGTATTTAAATATTTATATAAATAAATTCAACTCCTAAATGGCCTCTGTAACCGAAAAGGGTTAAAAATAAAAATGTAGCCTATATATTTGAATATAAGACAGGGGTGACGCCATTCTTTTCAACAGTCGGACCAAATTTCAGAAATCATTTTAATACAAAAAGATAAATAAATAATATGAATAATTTTTTTTTTTTTTTGAAATATGAATATTTCAAGTGGTTTATTGACCATTTTTTTTTTTTTTTTTGTTATCTTTTTTCATTGGATATCGCTTAGGTTGATTGTAACTTTTTTTTTTGTTTTTAATTTAACTCCGCAACCAATTATTTTACTGGAATTTTTTTCATTGGTTTGAAAGTAAAAAATTTCTTTAAACCCTTTAAATTTTAACTCAAATTCAAATATCCCAGGAATCTCAAGATTAATTAAAACAAGATATTAACATCTAAAATGTTTCTCACCGGTTTGATATTAAAGATGGTATCGGTGTTAATTTTCTTATTCTTTTTCAGCATCTCAGGCCATTTAGACCCCGTTCCTATTTATTTCAAATCTTTTGGCTAATAATAATAATATACGGTATATAATGGCGTAACCAAGGAGATTTTTGGGTTTACCACCCTCTCCCGCCTCACCCTCCACCGTTGGTATTTTCATTAAATAAAATAAAATATTTGCATTTATTTTTAACTATAAAATCTTTGGGGGATTTCCCTTAAAAATATCATAGTTAGACAGACACACACGCAGACAGACAGGATTCAGGGGACCTCAAAACGTGTATATCCATCAAAATCTCGGCATCGAATTTTTGACTTGAATCCAATACTTTCTCTCTCTAAATATTAACATATATAGAGGTAAGAGAAAGTAAAAATATAATGTGGCAACACATGACTTTCAATTAATGAAAGTAAGAAAAAGTTGGCTGATATGCTATTTGTCACTCGAGTTTTTTAAATTTTATTTTAACTCATTAATATAATCCTCATTTACCAAGATTAGAATCATAAATAGGTATATAAAATTTCAGGGTCTCTTCCCAGCTCATACACTTAACTAGTCTGCACTTAATTTTATAAAATTTTAAACTTTAAAATTTCGCTTCCATCTTCTATAAAATTTATGAAGAAAATCTTAAACTCTTGGATGTCTAATGAATCATTTACGAATATAAATAAAAAAAAAAAACTCTTAGTTTTTGTTACTTAAGAATCCGTTTAATAAAAGATGCATAATAATTATGATTCCATTAATAGAAAGTCTAGCGAAAGTTTTATTTCTTCCGTAATGACATAAGATAAAAATAAGGAGGTGACCGACATCATTTTGTTTTTACAAAAAAAAAAAATAATTTCTTTGTCAATATTATTTTTTTAAAAGAAATTATTTAAAGAAGCAGGAAACATACTCAATTACAAGTTGACCTTAAAACTCGTTCGGATTTTTTTTTTTTTATCGTCAGCTATTGTTTTGCAATTTCACTCAGTTCCCGTGCAATATGGGGTTAGTTTTGTGTTGTTGTTGTTGTTGACAATACCTCAAACAACACACATAAGATGAAGTGATTTTCTGCTGTTGCCTTTGATCTTTAAAGTGAAGCCAACAAAAACCAAAACCAAATACTCAAACTCACTCTTTCTTACTAGAACAAGTAACAAAAGCAATTTTTCTTCTTTACCTTATTTTTTCTTTTTAATCTGTTTTTCTTAACTGCATCCATCCTTTTTGACCTTTTCACACACTTAAGACTGTGCATTGTGAATATTTGCATTTTAACCTATTGATATTCTTAAAAACAAATAAGTTAATTATAGAGAGAGGATGGAGGAGGCTGAAACAAAATACTAATCTAAATGAGTCAATTTTTGATTTACTCGTTTTACGAGAAGTAAAAGTATTGCAATCGTAAAAAAATTCCATCTCGGGTTTTTGATGATTAATGACGTTTCAGACATCTCTGAGTTATTGTTTAAGTTTTTAAAATATTGTTTTGCTTTTGTATAATTTTTTCAAATATTGTATTTTGGTACTAATTTTTATTGAGGCATAAGCTTGCAAGCGTTTTTAGAAAATTGTATTAATAAAACAAAAAAATAAAAATGATAAAAAATATTCTAAAAAAAAAATCCCCCCCCCCCCCCCCCCCCCCCAATGGGTGGGGGCTGAAAGAGTAGTCTACAGCCGAAAATAAATTAAAAAAAAAAAATCTCTGAGTTTAAAAAAAAAAAAAACATTTGTAGAATTATGTCTGTGTGTGGTCACGATTACTTAAAAATGCAAGCATCCATATAGATGAAATTTGGTATAAAACTTTTTAAAATAGTCTATTTTATCATAATTTACAAATTTTTTACACATACTTATTAGGTAAAGTACCTCTTCCTGTTGATACATTTCCACCTAAAAGTTGCAGATATTTTTAATATCAGATTTATGCAGGGCCGCAGACAGGGGGGGGGGCAGGGGGGATATATTCCATTCCCGGGGGGGGGCCCGGGCCCATTGCCCTCCCACCTTAAAATTCTAATAAAAAATAATTTTCATGGTTTTTTTTTTTTTTTTTTTAAACATTCACACTTTTTCTCATTCACACTCACATTCACACAGTCTTTTTCGGCAACTTAGGCCATATAAGACTTTATACGATAACCGTTGTATAAGATAATATCTATTGGGGGTCCAGCATTTCTATTTAAGTCATTTGGTATCCAAATGCCTTAAATAAAATTATCGGACTGCCTGGGGTCCGAACCCCGACGTTCGGTATGGAAGGTAGGCACGCTACCAACTACTCCAAGCCCCGTGGGCAATTCTCATGGTTAAAATTTCAATTAAAAATAATCATTTTCTTGAAATTTTTTCTCAGGGGGCCCGGGCCCTTTAAGCTCAAATCAAGTTTGATCTTTTAAACGACTCAGGATAGCTAAAAACGCAGATTTCAGGGACTAATTTTCAAAAAAATTTTCCATACCCCCAGATTCTCGCGGAAATTCTCTGTTCTCGATAAATTAATGTAACTCTTTGCTTAGGAAATTTTGAAAAATTTTTAAATAACTTTATTTAAATAAATATTGCAAACTATGTATAACTATTTCAAAAGTTGTGTCAAAAACTGTGTAAAAAATTGTTGGCTTTAAGGCCACAATAGCCTTTTATATTCTAAAAAAAACCTTGTTTTTTTTTTCTTTTTTTTTGGGGGGGGCATATCAGTAAGTTGCCCCGGGGCCCGTCAAGTCTGTCTGCGGCCCTGGGTTTATGATATACTGCAGGTAGAGATACTCTAAAAATCCAGAGGATTTTTTTTTTAAATACATATTTGTTTAATTTTTATTTCGCTAGTGATATGTCGCAAAAATGTATACAAAATAAGTTGAAATTTCATCAACCACAATCATATTATTTATAAAATTGGATATTTTTAATGTAATTAAGTTTTATTACAACTACGAAAATAATATTAAATCTTGGTAATTATTCAAAATTATTTTGAATTATCGAAATTTTATATTAATTTTTACAATTCTTAGTACCTTCTCGCGGTGCAGGGTCGGCACATCTGATCTTGATTCTGCACTCTACCCTGTCTACTGCAATTTCTCCGTCAAGCAAAGCTTGGACATATCCCCAGATGATGGAGCTTTTTTCGCAGCAGTAATTTAATTTAAATTGGTGGTTTAAAATTGAATCCAAATATTTGGAAAACTTTCCAGTCTTCCTTCACCAGCGAGGCAGATAATGGTGGAGAAATTCATAAGAATCCAAGACCCGAGAGGCATCTCACAGGATATCATTTTGCAGGGCCGGATCTAGGGGGGGGGGCAGTGGGTGCATGTGCCCCGGGCGGCAGATATCAGGGGGCTGCAATTAAAGAAAGATTTACTAAAAAAAAAGGTATATGAATTTTATATTGAAAATTTTAAGGATGGTGCGGCAAATTAAATTTTGCCCCCCCCCCCCCCTAAAAATCTCCTAGTTCCGGCCCTATCATTGGCACTGCATTTTAATAATTTTGAAGACAGCAGATGAAGGAGAGTGGAAAGTTTTCGAAATATTTGGATTTCATTTTAAACCATAAATTTCAATTCAATTACTGCTGAGATTCACATCAATAATGTTTACAATCCACTATTTTACGCTCGTATTTAATTGGATAAAAAAAATTACGATTGCAATTTAATCATAGGCAAATTTATTTCTGCTATAATTTTATTTAAATTTTTTATTATCTTTCTGGCAATATTTTTAATATTATGGAATTAAATAGTTTTGTTTCTTCTTAGCTTGTTGTTTTAACCATTTTTGAATTAAATATTACACGCAAACAAAATCCATAAAAAAAATACTAACCTCTACTTGTTTATATAGAACAGAAATAAATTAAATAAATAAAAAACTTTCCTTCATAGTGTATTAATTAGAAATTTAAAGGGCAGGTTCAATTTTGTTGCGTTGACAGAAACAAATAAGCCGGCTTTAAAAGATTAGAGTAAATATCTTGTTATTGTTTTTGAGTAGGCAAAAAAAAAAAAAAAATACGTTTTAATCCAAATCAAACATGAATAAGCTTTTCCAGTGAAGAGAAGTTTTACTTAACACGGAGTCTTGTGTGTTTTAATCAAGATTATAGAGATCGTAGAGCAAAATAAAAAAAAAATGATTTTAATTTCTTAAAGAAATAGATAATAATATATTTAATTTCGCTCTTGGGCCATAGCACAGTAGTAAAGTATCTGCCAGAGTCAGAGGAAGCCGAATCAGAGAGGGAAATTTAAAAGTTGAAAATTTTGCAATTACTCATTCAAAGTTTCTAAACAGTGAGCAAGAATAAATTTGATGCAAGGGGGTCCAAGGGGCTTTGCAGCTGGTTGGTAAAAAATAAAATAAAAATAACAGATTGGGGAAATAAATTTATAAATAACATGTTAAAATAGGACGTTATCAATCTATTTGCATTCAAACAAAAAAAATTTCAAAAAAAAAAAAAAAAAAAATATAAATAGTTTTTATTGGAATTCAAATAAAAGGATGAATGTGCACCTCAGTCAGTACAATAATACTTTATTAATTAAAAAATTCCCATTCCAAAAAATTTTAATTTTCCCATATATTCTGCTGATGAATGAATCAATGTTTTATTTCTCTCTCTCTCTCTCTCTCTCTCTTCATTCATTCATTCTATTGGGATCATTTGTCTTTTTTTACATTCCATAATCTGTTTCTCTGGTACATACAGTATATAATATAAAATTTTATTCATAGATGCTATAATACAAAGTTTAATTGAAAATTAATAATTTTCAATGTAAATAGTTTTTTTATACCGTGTTTTGAATAATATATTTATAATATATAAAATATATTCCTCTTATTTTGTATGTTTCTTCAATTACATCAGTGGAACTGACCAAATGGATTTGTCATGCTCGTTTTCGGAGAATTCGTATTGTAAATAGCACATTTTGAATTCTCTCTCGGTCTCTCGTCCAAATATGCAAACGTTTTCGGTCATCAAACATTATCTTGGCTTGTCACTATATATACACAAAGTAAAAAAAGACCTTTTTTCATTAACTGGATAAATATTTCTCTTTGGAAAAAACTAAAATAAATTTCATACATTAAAATATTTTGAAATTAAATCAAACAAGTGAATTTCTTTGCCCGTAATAGATATATTCATAAGAAGAAGGTGTTAGGAAATAAAGCTAGACACTATATATTGCCAGCTGAGAATCATAATGACCAAAGTCCGAAAATTCAATTTTTGAGTTAATCCTCCCAAACGTTGTTAAAACGTCTTCTCCTTTGGGTTCCAAAGTGGCGAAAATATATTTCCATTCTTTGCTATTGATTCTCGTCTATTCATTTGTTGCCCGGATATTTAAATGTATTGGTTTCAAACACCTTTTCTCGAATTGTTGAATTTCGGTCTTTCGCCACTATGATTCTCAGCAGGCAATATGACGGGGTCGGGCGCAGATAGTGCTAACCCTCAAATATATTGTTCTGAGATATTTAATTTAATTTAATTTAATTTAATTTAATTTAATTTATTTAATTAACTCTTTACAAAAATCCATTTACAAAGAAAATTTTAAACTTTTGGAAAAATCCATAAATCTTAAATATAACTATTATTGATGAAAAAATATTTCTCCACCTTTATTGTACACTTCTAAATACATGAAAATATTTTTTTATCAAGAGCTATAAAAATTTTTTTACTAAAATATGTCCCACATATTCGTGGGTTAGCATTATGTTTAAGTGTAAGATAGTGCTAACCAACAAATAACTAATATTTACCAAATTTTCATAATCTGAGTCATTATTATTAACTTTAGAGTCATCATACGTCAAAGAATAGTCAGGGTTTCCATTAGTGTTATCGTCCACATCTCCTGATCATATATGTTTCGACAAAGAAGTCATCTTTACAACGTTTATGAATCTTGTCACCAGGGGATAGCATTGTTTTGCACCTAAAAGTCTAAACTGTCAGCTAGAAGTAAGACCATGCTGCTACTGTCAGAGCACTCTAATGGCAATATCAGGCTGAGAAACAAATTGTACAATACAGACCTTTGCACAATTAATGGTGCTGAAAAGTCGGGTTTGTCATAATTGTGGGTTAGCATCATCTGCTGCCGACCCCTTCATATGTTTGTAAGCACTTCAGGTAAATAAATATAAGGGAACCTAATTCCCTAACAAAATTGTGTCTTTTAAGGAAAATTGAAATACTGTACTTTTGTTTGTGCGTGTACCCTGGCAGGCAGGTACGGTTTCAAACCCGCGCTTAAGCTCAATACCAGCTCTCAGCTCTCAATACGAAGTGCGCTCGCCGCCCTCAAGGTCGAGAGATCATCCAACCCAACGGAGAGGAAGGCATCCCCTCCACTGACTAACCGGTCCCCTCTCCATCGATACCCCTTCCATTTTACGCTTTGCCAAACTAACATTCGCACTCTCACCTCCATCAACAACAACAACACAAGAGTCTTCTATCTATCTATCTATATATATATAAATCTATATACTGTATATATAAATGAAAATCCACAATTTTCAATGAATCTATTTTAAATTAAGTACACATATAGTACATGGACCAGGGAGTAACGTAGTAATAATTTGAATCTCTTAAATATTTTGTAAAATTAATTATAATCATTTTTTACTTTCTCTTACCTATGTATATATGTAATATATATATAGAGAGAAAGTATTGGATTCATGTCAAAATTCGATGTCGAGATTTTGATGGATCTTCACGTTTTGAGGTCCCCTGAATCCAAAAAAGTGGTTTTCGCGACATGGTCTGTCTGTGTGTGTGTGTGTGTGTGTGGTGGGTGTGTGTGTGTGTGTGTGTGTGTGTGTGTGTGTTCAATTTTAAGCATGAAGGAATTGAGCTAGGAGGTTGAAATTTTATATTTAAGTTAAACAGCCCCCGGGACCGGAAAAATAAGCTTTTAATCAAAATCGGCCAAAGAGTACTAGTACTTTACTGATGTACTTTTTCAGTTTTTTTCGATTTTCTCAAAATTCGCTCTAACGATTTTGATTAAAATTCAAAAATCAATTATTTTTTAGATGCTCTTTCAAATGTATATTCTCGTTTTGCCCTCAAAATTGTTTGAAGCACACTTTACTCTTGTGCTTCATAGGAAAGATAGGAGAAATGGTTGCCATGGTAACAAAATATAAATATTTTCCCATACTTATAAATTTTACATCTGAATTCAAATATTCCCTACTGCCGGGAACTAAATCTATGTCGACACAAAAAATCTGGTGTGACAAGCACAGTACACAACTTTCGATTACCGAAGGTAAGAGAAAGTTGTGTGCTGTGCGCCAGTCACACCAGATTTTCTTCAATATGGGAACACAAAATCTCGACAAGTTGGCTAGGAAATTAGAGAGACAGGTAGTTGCTCTGTGAAACAGCTTTCTGGCTGACTATGGGCTGGGGGCGGGGCTATGCAGCAGTTGAAAAACGAAGAGAGGTCGCATACGACTGACCCTTCAGTCTTAAATAGACCCTTTTGTGGTGGATTCTTATCACAGGCAGTCCGATGAATATTTATTCAAATTATTTGAACACCAAATGGGATAAATAAATGTGCCTGGATCCCCTAATATATCGTATTTAAATAATTAGTATCGTTATATTCTTTGTGGCCTGAGATGCTGAAATGACATTAAAAAAAAATCCCTAAAAGATCTCAGCCGAAAAAGTTATGATTTATAAATCACTAAAAGCGTGAAGCTTTATAATTTCATCTTCTTAATGACAAAAATAAATAAGAAAGTTATTTTTGAAACATGAAAAGGTTTGTCCTTAGAAACATTCATCCCATTAGTCTTATTTTGTAGACATTTCTTGTTCCGCCCATTATCCACGATTCTTTAGAAAAAAATAATTTTTTTTTTAACAAACGTGCTAAGTATATTCCCAAGTCCCGTGAGAAAATCCAATAGTATGTCTACCTATATATTGGTTTCGTATAATTTCTCTTCTCTTTATTGATTAGTATTCTTTTAAGAAACTAAACATAAGTTGCATATAAGTAAAAAATGCAGTTATTCTTTACAAGGGTTAGAAGTTTATTTATAAGCATGACGAATGCATGCATTTCTAACATCCTATTCATTCTCTTCCTTATTTTAATTTTTTTCATACTCAGAAATATAAAAAACATTGCCTTCTCCTGCCAAGTATTTAGATTAGACTAAAGTCTGTTGCTACACTTCTAGTCAACTAGCAAACTTGTCCGACCGATAGCAATTCATCGATATAACAAACAAGAACACTTTAAAATTTTTTTTTTTATAATTAGCTATCTGAGGAATAAGGAAAGATATGTGAAGTTAGCAACTGGATAAAGGCATCAGTTATAAAAATTATTAAAAATAAAAAATGAATATTAAAAATAAAATAATTAATTAAAACTAATTAATTTTTTAACAAAAACTTGAAAATTTCCCAAAATAAATAAATAAATAAATAAGGCTTGTGTTCTTAATACTAATCTTTAGCCTTATACCAAGCTTTGCGTCTTAGCTAACTAACTAAGACTTAGGCTCTTATTTAATCATATGATTAGCTTAACTAGTTGTGAAAAGTCCCGAAAGTCATAGCCATCTATTTTATTAGAGGAATAGCTAGTTAATTAGTTATGAAGCAACTAGCTCTAATACTGTGCTTGATAGGAGAAATTCGAAAAATGGCTAGACTATATTAAATTATTATTATTATTATTATTAAAACTAGTGCCTTTCCTTGATCTATGGCCCAGAGGTAGAGTATTAGCCTTCGGTCCCAAAGGTTCAGGGTTTCTATCCGGTCCCAGGCGAAAAAAATTATCATTTTAATTAAAAAGAGACATGTTCTAAATGGCTCCAGATTCCGAAAAAGATCTTAAACAAATTTTTAAATCTAATGGCTTTCGTTTTTTGCTCACCTTTAAAGAATGGTTTTTATATTAGACTTTAGCCTACTAAAATAATGAAAACTCACCAGGACTGTCTTGGTAATTAGTAGAAGGGGTAGATCGATTCAGTCCAATAAAACATATAAAAAATAATTTTATATATTTTTTATTTTTCTATTCAATCTCCAGATCTCAGACCTGACGGTTTCTGCCACTTTGCTGTTTGCCTAAAAATTCTTTACCACCGTAAATTTATATGTTTTATAACTTATATCATTTAGATCCGGCCCTCACTGAGGAAGGCAAACAGCAAATGGCCGAAACCGTCAGATCTGAGATCTGGAGATTGAATAGAAAAATAAAAAATATATAAAATTATTTTTTATATGTTTTATTGGACTGAATCGACCTACCCCTTCTACTAATTACTAAAATAATTCCTCAAATTTTAAGCACCCCAATATTTAAGTAATCAAAATAATCAATTTCAATCTTTTTTCTACTTCTACTTCAATTTCAAGCCTTACTAATATCTCGCTAAATGATTTATGAACCCGGAAAGATCTTCTTTCTCATGAAGAAAACAATAAACAATTTTCATACAGTATCTATTCTTACCACTTTTAAAAAGTAGATGTTTATTCTACTTTAATTATTGCTTGCATCTAGAAAGGAAGAGAAATTAATAAATCTGTTTTCTTTTTAACAGGGTGATTATAATCACCTGTCTTCGCAGTTAATTACTCAAATCAAGGATCTTTATTTTTTCTGAATCAAGAAATTATCTCGATTTTGATAAGAGATAAAATCAAAAATTCATGGGAATAAAGTATGACTTATTATTATTAATATCATAAAAAATAAATACGAGATCTCTCCCACCTGTTAATATTGTATTTTTTTACTACGAAATTCTCTTTCAAAAATCAGTTCAATTTTATTTTTTATTATGTCATATATATTTGCATTAACTAAAAACTCTTTTTATTAAATCTGTTAGAATAAATTTTTTTGCTCGTATTATATTAAAAAATTCAATTAATTATTGTCAAGCAAAGAAAAAAAAAGGGAGTACAGCGCGGAATGGACATTAATTATACGTTAAAACAGGTTTTAAATTTATTGTCTTTTTAATAAAATTGAAACGAAATGCATCTCGTCCTTTAAACCAGTTTTTAATAACCGAAATGGAACGCTTATTATTTCATTTTTTTTTATTCAAAAATGCTAGATTTTCAACGGACTTGCTTGTCTCCTCAGGTTATGGTAAATTTACTTTTATGTCGTTAGGGGTTAAAAAAAAACGATTTGTTATATTTAAATATTATATTTTTTATACGCAAGTTTTTCGCTTGAATATTATGCCATTTGATGAGAGCTAACTTTTTTTTTTAACGTTGAAATTTATCAGAATCTCGTTTCATAGTAGGGATGGGTTGAATCGCGATATTTTTGGATTTAAATCCGAAGATCTGATCCTACCAAGGATTTTTACTTTAAAGCATGAAGGAATGAGCTACGAGGTTGAAATTTTATGTTGAAGTTACGTACCCCCCTGGGACGCAACACGAAGCTTTTGAATAAAATCCGCCAAAAATTACTAGACCTTTACTGATGTACTTTTTCAGTTTTTTTTCCAATTTTTTCAAAATTCGATCCAACGATTTTGTTTAAAATTCATAAATCAATTATTTCTTTGATGCTCTTTAAAATGTATTTTGCCCTTGAAATCTTATGAAGACCACTTTATACTAAACATATGTCGAAACAAAAAAAGGTGTGATGTGCGACCAATCACACCATATTTTTTGGAACTGGATCGAAATCCTTTTTTTGAAGAGAATCTTGGATTTGGATCCAAATCAAAAGGGGTGAATTTAAGAATTTGGATCGAAAAAATTTTTAATCCCTGGATCTAGGATCGGCTCTCTAATCCTTTTCGAAGGATTAGCAATCCTGGATTTTGCGATGCTTTTTAAAGTATTTCCAATCCTTTAAAACTGTTACTTTTTAATAAATATATCCTTTTGATTGTTTAAGAATAGTAAATTTTACTTATCTTTCGATTCATCCAAATGCCTAAAAATGTGCGAATTCGGCCAAAGAATTAAATTTTAATTCGACAATTTTATTAGAAACTGGATCGGATATTCGGATTTGGATTTACCGATCGGAACAGTCCTTTTTCTAAATCGCATCGGATTAGTTAATCGAGTCGTTCGAACTGCCAGGATCTGCGGATTGCATAATCCTTTTTAAAGCCTTTTGCCCATCCTTGTTTCATGGATAATAATTTCCTAAAAAAAAAAAAAATATTGATTTCGTGGTTCTAAATTCCCTCGCTCAATTTATTTAAATCAATTGGTTACAACTAACGAATTTTTTTGTAGTCCAAGAGTTCAAATGAATTTGACCCTTGTTAAATATCATTAAAACAAGATGAAAATTGATAGAATTAGAAATTTTCCTCCTAGATGGTTCGATTTATTAACGTTCATATTTGCTTTTATTATTATAGACTATAATTATTATAGATCGTCTGGGTCGGGTATTAGTCGAACGGATTTATCAAATTCGTACCCATGCAAATTTTCGCAATCCACCCAAAGAGAGTAAGTTAATTGAATAAGAGGTAATTGGAGAGTAAAGCCGTTAGTGATTGCTTTGCCTCATCTTACCCTTACTTGTAAGGATTTCTGCGTAGAGAGTTTTGTTTCACTGTTACAACTAACGCCACTCCAAGATGTTTGTCAGCTGAGTAGATGTATAGCAAGTTGACAAACACTTTGTGTGTTCGACGACTTTGAGAAAACCATTAAATTCCGTGAATCTAATACAACAAGAAGGGTTTGCCTTTGAAGGGAGGGCAGGGCAGGGCGTTTAATGAGAAATGAACAACATGAAACACCAACTTAGAAATTATTTTCCATTTTCTTTTAACTTAAAATAAGCTAATTATTACCATTTTTTTTTTTTTTTTTTTTATTTATACTCTTTTTTTTGCTGCATAAACCCTTTAGAGCAGTGGTTCCCAACCACCCAAGGATGCCGCGAGAATGGCCAACGGGTGCCGCAAGATATTTAGATAAACAAAAAAAAAATTAAGAGGCAGAAAAAAAAAGAGAGAGCAGCTAATTATATTTTCTTTTATTATACCCTCAGTCCTGACGTTTCAGTCCTGTTTAGGGCCATCCTCAGTCCCTCTCTAGGCTCCTAGGACCGAAACGTCAGCACTGAGGGTATAATAAAAGAAAATATAATTATCTGCTCTCTCTTTTTACCTTCTACTACATCATTAACATTAACCAGCTATATAAAAAACTTCCAATAAAAAAAAAGTTTTGCAAAAAAAAAGGTCAAATGAGTGGCAAAAATTTCCTAGGGAGCGGAAAAAATTTAGCTTATCGAACTTTCCAGCATGAGGCTGGATCATCATATTCCTATCCAGAGGTTCAACACTGCTTGACTTGCTTAACAAAGGAAATCTTAGTGGCTTTTCTTATTCTTTTCCTCGAACTTTTTTTTAAATACATGTATACTGTATATAGACTCTAGTACAGTCGGTCCACAAGTGCCTGATATGCTTGAGAACGGAGCCTTGAGCTTAGGCAACCAGCCGTCTGAAGTGTTGACTTAAAAGTAGCTTTTCCCTTTCAAAAGATGATTTATTTATTTTAAATTTAAAATATTTATTTGTTTGCCTAAGCTTAAGGCTCGAGCACATCAGGCCTATGTGGCGCAAACTGTAACTGTATATAATCATAGCTAAATAGTTTTCAATTGAATAAGATATCAATATTCAATGAATTAAATTCCTCGATTCCGAGTTGACTAGTCTTAGTAATATTTAACAAGTATTTGTGAGTATGTTTATTTGATGTTGAGCAAACTTCAACATCAAATAAACATACTAACAACTAGTCAATTCCGAATCGTTTAATATTTAATATTTTATTCAAATGAATAGATCTCGAAAACTATTTAATTATAAATAATCTCACAACCCTTAAAAAGGGTTTTGAGGCTTATATATATTTGGTGTTAGAGCAGACTAAATGTCTCCCTGTCCCCCTGTTGGCATAATAAGAGGCTGACAAGTGAGGAATTTCTCAATTCAATTACAAGTCAACTGCATATAAAAGGAAATATATTTATTGGAGAGGTCGAAGGTCTGGAGGCTTGGTACAAAGGGAGTGCTTCACTTCGAAGGCTGGAGATCCCGGG
Organism: Euborellia annulipes; assembly: GCA_023213315.1. Lineage (NCBI taxonomy): Eukaryota > Metazoa > Arthropoda > Insecta > Dermaptera > Anisolabididae > Euborellia > Euborellia annulipes. Next base: position 35,544 of record JAKCPI010020245.1, on the reverse strand, counting down.
TTCAATTCTCTAGGGCCATGGAACGTTAGGCCCATCAACAATTGAACTTACAAAAACTTATTAAATATAATAATAACTTAAAATACTTGTTACAAGATAAAACAATCCTTATATTAGCTCTTTTTCATCATATTTAAGTTTTCTTGCTATTTTCTATTTTTGTTAACGATAAATATAATGACAACAGTTTTAAGTCCAGATTTATTCAAATTAGCTAATACAAATCAGCTAAATTTCATGGCTTAGAACATGAATTTAAATCTCTCAGCTAAGAGGGTTAGCAAAAAAAAAAAAAAAAAAATCATTTTATATTTTTCACTCTCCAGATGGTGTTGAAGGTTCTAATGAGATGAAGGCTGAGGCATGGGATAAAATGAAGAGAAATAATAAAAATATGCTACTATTTATATTAATTTTTGTAAAAAATAACATTTATTTTTATTTTTTGACGTATTTGTATGTATTATTATTCCTCTAATTTTAATTTTCTTTTGTTTCAGGTAAGCATCAAACACCTTTATCTGAAAAGTCACCTCTGATTGGTAACGTACTCTACATATTGTACATTTTTCTTTAGAAAATCATTTTATCATTCTAATATGCTAATTTTAATTAATCTTTTTGTGAAAAAGATTTGAAACTAATGTAAATAAGTAGATTCTGAAGAGGGGGGAATTAACGTTCTATAACAACATTGGGAATTTAGGGGATATCCCACTTGCCAGAAAGTTGAGGCTTTTCTTTTATTGATCTCTGTATTTTCTAAAAAAAAAAAAAACTTCATATTACATACTAGAGAAGTGAAACTTCAACTCAAAATTTATATTCGAAAAAAGGTTAGGAAATTGTCACTGGATAACCCATCAAGTGAATTTTGAATTTAATAACTGGATTTCTTTTCGACGTTGATAATTTCCTTTTTCTTGTTCCCGAATGATGAATATTCGAATTTGTTAGACTTCTGCACCCTTGAAAGAACTGAACACCTCGCTCCCTCGCTCAACCTGAGTTTTTTAGCACTTTCACGATCATGAATCCAACTTCCACTTCAAAAATGTTTGTTGAAAAAACAGCCATTTCCTTGTTTTACACAAATCATTTTATTCTCAGATATTTCGGGTGACATAACGTGCATTCATCATATTTCTGTGAATTAAATGATGTAAATAAATATAGACAACAACCCTTAATTTTACATCTTCAATTTTTGGTTTGAAGAAGTATTTCGACGTACTAATTAGCAAAGTGGCTAACTCCATTTTTGTTTATTTTTCAGGAGAGCGAAAAAAACATTTCATTGTCATTGTTAGAGCCACTGTTAAACACTTTTCGAACTGAACAATTTGAATTACACTCTTACCCAGTTCAGGGCATAAGGAGAATGATATTTCTCAAAGGATAATACAAAAAATGATTTTCGAAAAAAAGTGGAGTTAGGCTCTTTGCTAATTAGAGCGTCGATTTATTATATGATGTGCAAATGAATCAGTGGTTTTATTTCCCACTCTTCAAATGTAGATAGCCACTTTAGTCTGTCCCTAAAGATCTCTCCCGCAATTATTGTTGATAATAGCCTCTTAATTTGTAGCTACTCTGTCTCCTTCCATTCTTAAGCTTTTCAGAGAGTTTCTTTTGATCCTGGCTTTTTCGTTTGTCACTTTATCACTCCAAGTTAATTCCTATCATTCTTAAATAACTTTTCTTCTTCTTTCATTGTTATATTCATCTTCAAATTCAAATAGATCTTATAATTATATTTTAAAAATAAAATCAGCAACAAAAAAAAATCTCTCATATTGAAATTTATCTTATTTATTCCGGGTTTTCCACTCTCTCGTAGATGGAATCCATCAAGGAAATTGTTTACTTGTTCGATACAGTAAGTAATTCAGTTTCCATTCAAACAGTTTGCATAGATTCAAGGATCTCATCTCTTTCTCGCGATCTTATGTAAACAATATATCCTCCCCCTCTATCCACTTGAATGAAATTTAATGTCAATAATTCAATGGAGATGTTAAAAATCACGAAATGGCTTCTGAATTATTGAAAAATTTTATTTATTCGTATCAACAGAAAAAAATATAATTTTTTTTTTTAATCGATCCTCTTTAGAGTAGTTTTTTGACTTTTTGAAGTGAAATTTCTTTTTGCACGTTATGCGAAACGACCTCCTGTTGAACTAGCGACCAAGGGCGGATCCAGAGGAGTTTTTTCGAAGGGGGGGGTAATTGTTTTTTGACTGGTGTGACTGGTCGCACATCACACAACTTTCCAGGGCCGGAACTAGGAGATTTTTTTTTGGGGGGGCAAAATTTAATTTGCCGCCCCCTCCTTAAAATTTTCTATACAAAATTCATATCATTTTACCTTTTTTTTTAGTAAATCTTTCTTTAATTGCCGCCCCCGATATCTGCCGCCCGGGGCATGTGCCCCCACTCCCCCCCCTAGATCCGGCCCTGCAACTTTCTTTACCTTCGTTAATTTAAAGTTGCATTCTATAGTTGGTCTACCCCCTTTTTTGTAATCAGGGACCCTCAAAACGAGTATTTTCATCAGCGTGCTCGACATCGAATTTTTGACACGATCATATATTACATATTAAGTAAGAGAAAGTAAAACTATATATACAAATCAAATTTTGAAGTATTAATTTTTAAAATTATAAAATTTAATTAAAAAAAAAAAACTATTTTTCTCAAATCTCGGGGAGGAAGGGCTTTAACCCCCCTCCCCCTGTATCCGCCCTTGCTACCGAGTCCACAGTTGCATTATCTTTCTTAATATCGACAATATGGATAAAAAAAAGGCGACTTAATAGCCTCAACACATTTATATTTGAATAACTAGTTAAAAACAAAAAAAATTCAATACTGTAGATGGTCGCCTCGTTAATGTGAATTAGAAGTTTCGCCGGCGGGCCTGGCAAGAAGAAGGAACTACAGCCTCCAAGATCATCATTGTTAAGCAACTCCAAGTGGTGCTGAAAATCGGGATAGAAAAAAAAGACCATTGAACGCCCGCCGGAAGCCCTCGATATATGTATTTAGTAAATAATCAATAAATTTATAAGTCAAATGGCCTCTGCAGCCGAAATGACTTTAAAAAAAAAGTTTCACTTCTCCAGTGAATAGTATGAATAGGCCTACACGATTTTTTTTTACAATTAATCGATTTGAAATATTCTTAAAATGGACCTAAAGTTACTGTAGACTGCCTTTTTTACTTTCTCTTATTCTATATATGAAATATATATAGAGAGAAAGTATTGTTTTTAATTCTATTTTAAGCGCCTGTCTTTTTAGGGCTCGCTCAGATGTCGATAAATAAAAAAAATTTTATTTTCTTTTAAACAATAACATATGCACATTTTTTTCTCTAATCCAAAAAAAGAAGAATCTCCATTGAAACCGAAAGTCGGCTGGCTGGTTGGTTCCGCACTCCACTATACCTTGGGAAAGACTTGAGAAGGCGAATCGAGAGTGTGTTGGCGCGTGTCCATGTCTCAGTGTGTGTGTGTGTTTGTGTGTCTAGATATATGAATGTCTCACATTGGTGTGTCTATTCCTGCTCTCTCGTCGAGATTAACCTTGGCCTGCCATTGCCATGCAAAACTTAACATTGGTTGCGTTCGTTCGTCGTTCCTTCAAAAAATCGTTTCACTCGCTCCACTTGAAAATTTTGGGTGTGCTTTGCATCTCAAACATGACGTCCACGACCTCTCTCTCTAAATATAGATTAAAATTACATCCCTCTTCCAAAAGTGACTTTTATTCGAATGGTTGGCCCATTTCACTCATTCCGTTAAAAGCAACAAGCCACTTTACCAAATAACTAGACTGACTTTATACATTTCAAGTTTAAATCGTAAAAGACTTAATTTAATACGCAAATTTAAAGCAGAACTAGTTACTAAGTTGCCTAGGTCGGTCGGTTAGAGCGCATTTTCTTTAAATTCCTTTTAAAAATGTAAAATATTTTAATATGCAGAGTTGATTAATAAATTAGTTGAAAATGAATCAGCCAAGGATAAATAAATTTGACGTTTCGCCACTCGTCATGCTCTTCTTCGGAGCAATAGTCAAATGATGTGTAAAATATTACACAGGTCAACAACAAATTTTTTTTTTTTTGTTTCTGTTCTAATGTTGAAATCCTGATTCTTGACACCGAAAAACACTTAAATATCCATTTTTTTGAAGTTTGCTTTTGTTTAATACAAAACAGCCCATACAAACATAAAATAAATACAAAAAATATTCATTTTTAAACTTGATTTCTTGTTATTTTACATTTATTGCTATTGTTTATCACAAATCTCAAATTAAAAAGACTCTGATGTTCAGCAAAAACTATCCTAATCGTAATTTAAAATAAAATTATAAAAAAAAATATAAAAAATCAGAGATTTTTCTCAAAAATTCGAAAATATTGCTCTAGTTTCTACAAAAGCAAACTTTGATCAAAAAAATTATTTTTCCTTGTATTTTTAGCCTATTAGAAACGAAAATTTCATATCCAGAAGCCAGACCCAAAAATCGTGTTGACCTGTGTTATTTTTTTTCTTTTGACCGAAGCGTTCTGGCTACAAATTTATAATAGAAATAATTTTAAAATGAAATTTATAATATGATATTTTTCTTCTGATTTCGAGTTAATATTTTTTTAAAGACAATTCCAATGAAGAGCATGACTTGACGAGTGGCGAAACGTCAAATTTATTTATCCTGGTCTGATTCATTTTCAACTAATTTAAAAATCAACTCTGTTAAAATACAATATTTTACATTTTTTAAAGGAATTTAAAGAAAATGCGCTCTCACCGACCTAAGAAACGTGGTAACTAGTTTTGCTTTAAATTTTATTATTGATAGGCTTATTACACATAGATAAAAATTATTAAAAATGGTGACTAGCCAAGTTTGTATATATATGTAAGAAAAGCTTAAAAGTTTCTCCTATATTTATAATTATTAAGTAGAAAAGGGGTGGGGGAGTGTCTTAAACAACTTTACAAAAATTATTAGGTTTTGGTATTTTCTGATTAAAATAAAATTCGTTTCTTCGACTGTTGATCAATTCTTGTATCGATCCCTCAAACCTTTTGTTTAAATATTTTCGTGTTTTTTTCAAAACCGATTTTTTACTTTGGCGCCTTAATTAATTCATCTATACTAAGGGAAGAATTTGTCAAACAGTTTAGGATGGTTTGTGAAGTACAACTTCATTCTCTCCCTTTCTCATTTTTTTGACCTCTATTGTCGATCCGAAAGCAATTATTTCGAATATGTATTTATCCTATTCCTAATTAAATTTAATGATGTAGATATCCTTAAATATTTTAACGTCAAGGTCATTTGAAAAGGTATCATTCAATTGAATAGACTTCAATTTAATACGCCTACTATATTTTTTTCTTAAAATATATTGAATCATTTCAATTTCTAATATTAATAAATAAAAGAGTTTATTATTTTTCCTATTTTACCTTTAAGAAATAATAAATATTTAAACGAGTTAGACCTCTATTGCTGATATTATGAAGAAGACTTTTAAAAAGTGCAAAGAAGCTATCGCTTTTATTAATAAAAATTTAAGCTGACGCTATAGTTTGACATTTGACACCATAGCCAGGGCCGCCGAAGTGGGGGCAGGGGAATCCCCGTTCCTCTGAGGGGCTTAGATTTCTAACAAAAGAAAAAAAAAATTTCAATATTATTTTTCTCAGCCCATTCTCCGAGCCCTTTAATTTCTTATTTATTATATTTTATATTTTACTTTACTATTCGGTTATCTATATTATAATAATATTTATTAAGCTCATAATAATATTTTTTTTTTTTTTGTCAATTTCGGGGTAATCTCGTCATTGACCCCAGTCTCTCCTCTTTGAATTGACTTACTTATTTATTATAAATTTATTAACTGAGTAACAAAGCGAAGCCTTATTTTCAAGAGATAGAGTAGACTGGAGGCATTTCCTCCTGAATGGGTTCTCATTCGAAAGAAGGAGGCTACACACTGACTGGTATTGATTTCCTCGTCCGGGTTATCCTCTTTAGGACAGGTTGAGATAATGAAAAAGGCCCGTGAGAAAATAAGAGTAGGGAGAAAGGAAAAAGGCAACAGCCGGAGGATCTATCAGGAGATGGGATTTAAAGGTAATTTCATGGACGCCAAAACTCAGATTTAGATTTTGAAGTGGATTTGGGTGTTTTGTATCCAATATATTAAGACAAATTTCCATTTATATTCTCGTTATAATAAATAAGACTTCTTGACTTTTTTGATTGTTGCTTCAAGTTGTTTCTAAAAATTTATATTAATGAATACTTTTTGTATTCTGATTTGAACAAATTGGTATGAATCGCTATAATGGTATGTCTACACTGTAGATTTTTTGGCTAGATTTAGTCTCGCTAGAGTTATTTGAGACTCTATCTATAAATGGACACACCATTGAGAGCATTCTAGCGAGATTTAGTCTAGCTAGAGTATCAGTGAACACACCTCCGAGACTTTGCCTCTATAGAGTGATCTCGCTCTATTTGACTGATTAAATAGAGCACTTGCTCTAGCTGCTTTTGACAATCTGATTTGTGTATCTTTTTTCCTTATTATTGGTTCTGTCTTCTTTACTAAACAATCATAGTCTCTAGGGCACATACCTAAAAAGTTTTTATACGATTTAAGTCGTCATTATGAATTTCTTTCAAAGTTCAGTGAAAAATCCATATTTCTGCTTAACTTACACACTTCGTTTCTTTTCTTTTTGTTTGTTCGATGTTTATTTCTTTTTTTCATAATTAATAATATTTCGTTATTAATTTTATTTCAAAGAAGCCCCGCTCTAAAGGATAGGAATTTTAAGGTTAATATACTACGTCGTACAAATCAAGTAATTCATAAAAAAATTGTCGATTTTTATAAATAATATACTTTTTTTATACAAATAAAAATAAAGTCTATTTATAAAAAAGTTTAGTGATAGTACTATCTACTAAATTTATATATTCATATAAGCTTAAAAAAAAAAAAAAAAAACTAATAAAATCCGGCGACCAAAACAATGAACAATTTGTTTAGCTTGGCGTTAATCTAGGATTTGTTCTAATACTATTGATTTAAAATAAAACTTTGATCCCTAAAAAATAAAAAAAAAAATTATCTCTACTGGCTTGTTTAGTTTTCATGGAATTCTGACAAATTCCATAAAAATTGCGTCAAATTCAAACTCACTGCCGTAGGCTCTAATATCACTGGAACTAATATTAAATGAAATTGAAAAAAACACTAGGTGATTTGTTTCAAATTTTTATTTTTATTTTAATGCAATACACTTTATGCGCACATACAGGAATATTCTCTAAGCTAAAACGTTAACTTTTAACATCTGAAATCAGCGTTAATTCATTTTAACACCTTTATATTCTGTAATCAAAAACTTTAACCCCTCGGTGTTAACATTTAGTCGATAGTGTTAAAAATTTATGTCATGTCTAGGAGGTGCCTTTAATATTTTAACTCCTTATTTAATGCATAAAAATGGCGTCTTTAACCCAAAAAGTAAGGTTATGATTTTGACAGTTTTGAGATAAAAGCAACATGTTAACGCCGCTGTTAAAACTTGGTTTAGAAAATTACATGTTTTAACGCTGGTGTTATTACTTTACTTTTTAACACCCAATTTATGACGTTAAGTTTTAACGTCTGTTTTTAGAGAATAAACCTGGTAGTGATTTTATTAATTTCATTTGATATTTATTAGTCATAGTTCTAGTGATATTAACCTAGGTTGAGAAATTTTTTTGATTATTTCAAAATTTCTCCTTAATTTTTCGATTCATTGCTTTAGATCTTCAAATTTTTCATAAGTTTTATTCTTTTTTTCTCTATTTTTTCAATTTCTTTTTATTTATTCTTGCTCTGCTTTTCATATACCCACAGGGTAAAAAATATTTTTTGGATTTATATTTCTTTTTATTTTCAACCTTATTATTATTACTTTTGTGATTAGTATAAATATTCTGTAATTAGTAAAACTTGTTTTCCCACATAAATTTTAAATGTTTTTTTGGAGATAGTACATGAGAAGAATTTCTAAGTCTCTGTTTCTAGATCACGTTCCTGAGATTCATTCTCTTTCTATCTCTCTTTATGTTGTTTTATTTATCCCACAATTAAATTCCAAAACGACAAAATTCTTTTATTTTTATTCTTATTATTATTATTTTTTTTTTTAATTTTACGTGTATATTTTATATGCTTATTTGAAAAGAAGATCTTTAAGAAAATTTTTTAATAAATTTCTTGGAATTCCACTTCAAAGTTAGAATATCCTTTTTTTTTTAATATACCTCTTGAGAGGTTAGTCGTAGGTTAATTAAGGAGCCACGATTTGAACACCGCCTGCAGCTTCGGCATCCCACTTCACTTTGATTCTCTCTACTGGAACATCATTTTTAATAACGCAAAATCCCATTTATTAAAAAATTCAATTTCTTTTAAGTTCTCTTAATAGACTTTAAAGACGTACAGATTAGCCAAGCGGATTATTATAATTATACCACTGAGAGTAACACACGATTTGTGAAATATTTCAATTTTAAAATTTTTTAAGCAAGTCAACAAAACTTTTTGATCACCCTGTTTCTATATACAGTCAACCCAAAAATAACCAAGTTTCTTCTAATAACAACTTCTCTCTGGTGGCACAAAAAAATTGGTCTAAAACAAGGGTGGAAATCTTTTCTAAAGAATAAAAAATACAGATGATGATTACAATTAATTATTATTAGGGGAATTTTTAATTATAGACCACCTTTTCTTATTAATTATTTATTAAAAATATAAATACTGTACAACGTTTCGACTGCTTTTGCAACCGTTATCAAATACTGTGCACTTGCTCCGATTCAAGTGAAACTGCAGAATAAGCAGTCGAAACGTTGTACAGTATTTATATTTTTTTAATAAATAATTAATAACAAAATGTGGTCTATAATTAAAAATTACCCTAATAATAATTCAAACCACAAAAGCTTTAATAAACACATTGCAATTAATTTTTCTCACAAAAAAAAAAAAAAAAAAAAAAAAACTATCCCTTTGAAAATAAAATATTTCTATTACGTTTTTTAATAAGGGGTGAGTTTTAAGAGTAGATAAAATAAAATACACCTCAATTCCCAATTGACCCAAATAAATTAATAGTTTGCAGTTTTTTAACTTTTTTAATAATTTTATTTTTTGGGAGCTCTGAGGACGATCAAAGCTAAGTCTTTTAGTTTCTTTCGAGTCAAGGCAGGATTCAGTCGCTTGAACTTTTTTTTTTGTTTCTCTCTTTTAAGGGATTTAATTCTCTTTTATTGTGTTGATATTTGTGCGAAGAGAACGTTAACCCACTCAACACATCATTCTCTTATTGATTGTCTTAGGCAAGGTTTTTATATTTGCATTTCTTTCACTTGAAGAGTTGAAATTTTTTTAATTTTTTTTTTTTTTAAATTATATTTATTTTTTCCTTTTTATAAAATATAATCTTTTATATAAGGGAGGGGAGAGGGGAACCCCCCCCTTTATAAAATATAATTTTTTCTCCTATTTAAGTGAATAGATACTGATGTTTTATTTATTATTTATAAATTTTTTCTCTAGTGAGTTCTTTCATTTTTCATTCAGTAAAATTTTTTACTTGTTTAATAAACTATTCACCATCCTCAGTAGTTATTCTCCAAAATTCAATTTACATTATATCATTTTCTTTACTACGTTAGATTTATTATTTCTTTATTTGTCATTTTCTAAAAGTCGCAACATTTTCTGAACAGTGGCATAAGAGGATTTGAAGGAACCCCTCCATCTCAAAATCCTGTCGATCCCTAGTACCAATTAGTCCAGTTTCCATTTTACTAATATTTACAAACAAAACAAAGAAGCCAAATTTTCAAATTAAAATAATTTTGAATATAATATCAAATGACTGAAAAGGTTTAATTAATATTCATTACACAAAAGAGAAAGAATAAAAGAGAAAAATAAATAAATACTCATACTGCTTATAGAGAAAAATTTTATGAAATATTGTAATACATTTCAAGGATTATTTCGCTTTTAACCCTTTTTTTTTACTTAAAAAAAGTCACATTCGGTTCAAAAGCTAAATATTTTTAATTATGTGTTTTTTTTTATTAGAATACAATTTTTTTAAGTCTTTTTCGGCATCTAAAGCCATTTAGAACTGAAAAACATAATATTTCGAAGAAGGGGGAGGGGGTTGTTTATTATATTGACACAGGAGAAGCGGTCAAAAACAGACAAAGATGTGCTCAATGACGTTTTACCGCAGCGAACATTAATCCCTACAAAACCAATTAATAAATCAAAAATTACTCTATTGTAATTATTTGAACAGATCTAGCCATTTTTTCTATCATTAATGGGAATTTCGTATAAAAGTTTCACTTCTCTAGTGTGTAGTGTGAATACACTTTAAATTCTTTGAAATTATTTATGGAGTTTAGGCTTTCACAATTGTTATCATTAATAAAATAATTTGATTTTCGGTTTATCTGTGGTTTATTTGTAAAAATTACAACATTTTGGCCCTCATGGCTTTCTTCAGGTACAATTCAGCTAAGATTACAAAGATTGTCACAGATGTAACAACCCTGTTTCCTAGCTGAATTGTTAAACAGTTAAACCGAAAATCAAATTCTTTTATTAATAATCAACCTGAAATCACAGCATATTTTTGATTAGATCCCTTTTTGCTACCCAAATTTAATATTGGGTTTCGGAGCATGAATGGCAAGCAGCAACGCAACTGCAACGCCTTTCTTAACCACAGAGATCTATTTCCCAGTCACGGCCAAGGTCGTCGACTATATTGACTCGTTAATTATATTTATATAAGTATTAAGTAAAAACCTGTATCCAACCTGCTACTTGATTTTGCATTTTACTAATTATATTTAAATTTTTATTAAAAACGAGTTAATTAATTTTATTGTAACGAGCAAATTGAAACTTTTTGGAGGTCACTCTCTCCCACCATTCCATTAAAATATTCAAGTTATATAATTGTTCAACCCATATAAGAAAATTTGTTTGGCTTGCTTGATTAGTAATTCGTTGAATTTACTTTTTTTTATGATAATTGGTTTGAAGATAATTTTTTTTTGTTGAATTTCTCGTTCGATTCAGAAACAAAATTCTTTTTCTCTCCCTCGTTTTCTTTCTGCTATTTATACACTTTTCTTGTGTATTTGTTTATCCGTTTATATGTAAAACGGGAGCATTCTCACGCTTGCAGGGTTAATTCCTATTATAGATTTTTTAAAACTCTCCAATCATCTAGTATAGTTGAAATCTATTGATTGTTGTGGACATAAAATTCTTTTCCCCACAAATTTTCACATTTTCCCTTTTCTTACCTAAATACTGTATATAAAGTATTGGATTCATGTCAAAAATTCGATGTCGAGATTTTGACTGATATACCCGTTTTGGGCTGAGTCCAAAAAAGTGGTTTTCGCAGTCACACCAGATTTTTTTTCTTAATTTGACTGTCAAAATACTCATAATAATTTTGTTTTTTTTTTATATTTTTAGCTTTCATTTTGGTTTATTATTTGATTAAACATAATATTTGCAAAATTAAACACTCTGCCAACAATATTGCTCCAAGTTTTGTTTGTTAAGCCAATCTGCTGCTAGCCTAGACCTAGCGGGGAGAAACTTTACCCTTGTTTATATTTGTTTAAAATAAATTTATACTTGGATATATTTCCTTGAATGAAACGTGTGCTTTGATTTGCAATTCCCTCTGCTCTCTGCTTATCTGCATTTTCTGAAATTGAAATTCTCTATATATTTTTTTAGATTAGTTAATTAACATAAAATTAAATATATTCTTTTTCTAAGGATAGTATACACTATTTGCCAACAATTATTTTTGTAATAAATGTCTTTCTAAATTGTTTCGACCATCTCTCAGCTTTAATGAAGCGCTAACATTTCGATCAGTTTATAAGTAATCATCTTAAGTGCCAGGGCTAAATTTAATTAATTAAATTGAATAGAAAGAAGATTAAATTAGTTTGTATTATAAAACTTTTATTTAAAAAAAAAACAAACAAACAACAAATTCAGGTTTAGACTTGACTAATTAAAATTATTTTTATTTTTGAAATCGCCTTTTTTTCTGCTTTGCTTTATTTTTTTATAAGCAAAAACCTTAACTTATAACATCTGGAATCAATTCATTTAAAAATCTCCTTGCCTCAAATTGCTATTCTCTAAGCAAAAACTTGAACGCCAAAAAATTTAATGTTAAAAATTAATGTCATGTCTATTGGGTACCTTTAATATTTTAACGCCGTATTTAATGCATCATGGCGTCTTAAGCCAAAAAGTAAGGTTATGATTTTGATAGTTTTGAAATAAAATCAAAATGTTAACGTCGCTATTAAAACTTTGCTTAGAGAAAATAATTTTTTAACGCCAGAAAGGCTAGATTGAGAATAACAAAACAAGTTATTTAAAGCGCATGCGCGAGATGTTCGAAGGTGTATAAAAACACGAACAAGCAGAAAGCAGAGCTATCTTCACATGGATCGTTAACACCCGGTGCTAAAAAGTAAAACGTTCGTCGCTGTTAAAACTTGGTTTAGAGAATAGCATTTTTTAACGCTGATGTTATGTTATTACTTGTTAACACCCAATTTATGATGTTAAATTGTAACGTCTGTTTTTAGAGAATAGACTACCTGATAGTGTATTAAATTTTTTTCTTTTTTTATTTAGAAAATTCTTTAATTCCCGCTTTTTAAAAGGAAAAATGCCATCCTTTAAAGAATTAGCTTCTATTTACTAGTATCTTTCTCGTGTTCATTCTCAAACATAGACTTATAATTTGAAAGTCACCAAGCTAACTTTCTTTGAAACATCACAGGGTGAATGAAAGTGCTCTTGTGATTATTTTAGACTTCCTGCCCTTTTAAATCTGTTATAGATTAATTTTTTTTTCAATAATTAAACAAATCATAAAATGTATATACTGAAACAATGGTCCGCTACTGTCTACAAATTTAAATGAGAAACTCATTACTATATGAACATTAATTTAATTAATTTTTTTCGCTTTGATTTATAAACATTTTAAATTTCTTCTCCTGGAAAGAAACAAAATGAAATTGAAATTTTTTTTCTCACTTTTAATCCAGATCTCCCTCTCTCAGTCCTCTTGCTTTGATCTTGAAAATATTCTCTTTATTTCTTTGATTTCTCTCATCCACATCCATTTTGACTCATTCATTCTAAAAAAAAATCCAGCTCTCTTTAAACTTTGAATCGAGATTAGAATCCTATCATACGTATAAATTTATTTTGTCGAGATTGATTTTTTTCGGTTATGTTTTGATTCAAAATATGTGTTAGAAAACTTGAATTACCTTCCAAATGATACAAATCTACTTTTTCACATATACCATCATAAAACCTAATTAAAAATATATATATTTTTAACTCTGATAGTAATTATGTTGTATCGATGGACCCGAATTATGTATGCTCTTTACAACAAAATTTAAAGTGTTTATTTTGACAAATTTCAATGTAGGCCTATATGTTATTTGCAAATGAACATACATTGCCTTTTTTGCAATTTACAATGCTTTAAACCTTCAAATAAGAATTTCCCCGCGCACCGTAAAATGTAATAATAGGAAAACAATCTGATGTGACTGGTTGTACCTGATTTTTTTGTGTCGACATATATTTAGGCTCTGACAGTACGGTACATTTGAATTCAAGATGTAAAATTTATAAGTATGGGAAAATATTTATATTTTGTTACCATGACAACCATTTCTCCTATCTTTCCTATGGAGTACAAGAGTAAAGTCTTCTTCAAAAGATTTCAATGGCAAAATGAGAATATACATTTTATAGAGCATCTAAAAAATAATTAATTTTTGAATTAAAAAAAAAAATCGTTTAAGCAAATTTTGAGAAAATAAAAAAAAAAAACTGAAAAAGCGCATCAGTAAAGTACTAGTATTCTTTGGTCGATTTTGATAAAAAGCATATATTCGCGCTCCAGGAGGGTGTCTAACTTAAATATAAAATTTCAACCTCCTAGCTCAATTCCTTCATGCTTAAAATTGAACACACACCCACAGACAGACCATGTCGCGAAAACCACTTTTTTGGATTCAGGGAAGCTCAAAACGTGTATATCCATCAAAATCTCGACATCCAATTTTTGACATGAATCCAATACTTTCTCTATATTTATATTAACATATATATATATAGAGCTAAGAGAAATTAAAAATAAATGGTGAAATCTTTAACTGAATAACCATTCTTTCTAACCGTATATTCAAAATAATTATACCTCTTAAGACAGAGGAGTTAATCGAGTAATTTTCATGTTCTTTTATCCAATTTTTTCGTGCATGCCACCCTAACCGACCCATATAATTGCAATGTAAATTCAAAAAAATTTTATACCTACCCCGAACCTCGCTATACTAACAGTAAGAATACAAATTATCTAATTTCAACTGAAGTGCCGTACATATCATTTTATTTGTTTTAAATAAATTTACAAATAAATATCTCGTTAGCACATCATATAATTAATTTAATTAATTACTAACCCAATAGATCAATTTTCGTCTCCCATTAATTAATAGCAAATTAGTGCATTTAATGATCCTAATTAGCCATATAGTTTAGGAATATCATTTCCCTCTAAATTCCCTTGAAACAAAACACAAACATCAATGATTCAACCCCGAGGAGAATCGACAAAATACCGATATCTTCACCTACAAGAGAGAGGACTTTATTTTGGAAATATGGAATCTGAGATAAAATTTAAGTTAGTTATGTTTGATCGATCTTTTTCCAAATTGAATTTCTCTTTTCTAATATTTTTCTCTCACTCTTCTCTACCATGTTAATTTTCTAAGCGCATAATTTTTATTTTTATTACATCCCTTATATTTATTCTTTATTCTCGTATTTCAATCTAAAAATAAACTCTCTTAATTAAAAGGAAATTTACTTCTCAATGAATGAAATTATTTTTTCTAATGGGATTTTTTTAAGGGCTCCATTTTCTTCATCTTAAGACGGAAATTTTTCATAATTAATCATTCAAGATAAATATCTCGTTAACTTATAATACCAATCTTCTTTAAAAATAGAGTTGAAAAGTCAATAAAAAAATTAGGAATGCTTAGAATGCCACGAGAATTTCCTATACACTTTGGAGAATAGTAAAGAGATGTGATAGTTCAATTAAAAAATTCCAAATCACGAATGAAATTAATCAATTATAAAACAATTGAACAATTTTTTATAATTATGAAATCTTTCATTCAAGATGCCTATAGCACTTAACTTGATAAAAAGTTTTATTTTATTTACTTTTGTCTAATGAGGCGTCCTAGAGAGAGTCTTGACGCTCAGGTGCGTCATTTTTACGTACTGTAAATTTGAGTTATTACAAAGGGTCTTAATTTTGAATAAAAACACAGAAAAAATTTCCCATAATTTGGAGAGGTGATTTATTTATCATAACTTCCAAGGTGCGCGTCTCGGGGTGCTAATTTTGGGAGTTTCCGGCGGCCACAATTTTGAAGCTATCGACCTCAAATTTTTTTTTTTAATTAAAGATATTTAAAATATTTACAACTTATAGAAGCCCTTTTTTTGATTTTCAAAAAAAAAAAAAATTTTTTTAGATTAATCGCATTAAATAAAAGAAATTTTAAAAAAAGGAGCTCTATAAGTTGTAGATAATTAAATTAGTAATCATTGTGTTAAAGAATAATTAATTTTTTGCCTTTAATTAATTAGCTGGAAGCTCTAGAATGAAATGGAATAAATCCCTTATATTCCTATGTGGAACACTAACGCCATCTCTTGCCGCTTTGAGTCAATCGTGTTTTAACGGTTTTTTGAGACGAGCACCTTACTCCATATATAATACGCTCTTCATACTTTTCCAAAAAAATAAATTTGGGAAGGAGGGGAGGGGGATTATTTGGACTCCCCTCCCTCCTAGATCTGATTGCTTTTCCCGAAAAATATCAAAATATTTACATTAAATTCCGACTAGATGATTTCATAATGATGATTTCTTTAATATAATTTTACAACTATTGGTGTAAACGATGGGAGTACATGGGTGGGTACGACATTCATGGATGCCTCATTTTTTCTATTTATGGACGTCTAAATTCCCTTCCTGTGGATCTGCATCTGTCAAAAGCCCATATATAGAAACCTCTTAATCAAACAGACCTAAATAATTTTATATAAAAAAAAAAGTAAAAAACTCGACAAATTTTTTATACACTTCTCAATAAGTTTTTGCCAAATCCTACTACTTTTTTTTTTAGTATTTATCTTCAAAATGGTTGGAATTAGAGAGAGAGAAAAAAGGACGGGTGCTTTGAAAAGGGATCATGATGAAATTGAGGCTAGTCTGCTCAGCGATACAAGTGCGATGCGAGACGTTTAATTTCCGTAGGGCTACAACACCCTTTTGTATCCGTTTGGGCATTTCCTTATTTCCCTCACTCCTTTCTTTTGACGACATTCTTCTCTCTCTTTTTTTTTCATTTTATATATTTTTTAATTAATTTCGATAAAGTTTTCCACTTCCTTGTTCCATGGAAATATTGTTTTTTTTTTTTTTTTTTTTTTTTTTTTTCAATCCTTATCAGAAAAGGCAAACTTTTGTTTCCCTTTAAGAGAGATATTAGGGAATAAAAATTAAATTTTCATCAAAAATCTTCGTTATTTCATTAATACATTTTTTTTAATTATTTATTTTTCGATTTATCATTGAATATTAAATAAATTTCATCAAAATATAATTATTTAAGATGCGCGCCTCTAAAAGCTGTTAGAAGACGATTTACTACCGAGTTACTCGAGGCGGCAAGAGATGGCGTTAGTTTTTCCCATAGGGATACAAGGGATTTATTTCATTTCATTTGAAAGATTCCAGCTAATTAATTAAGTGTAATAAATTAATTATTTTTTAACACAAAGATTACTAATTTAATTATCTATAAGATATAGAGTGAATTTTTAAAAAATATCTTTTATTTAATCCGATTAATCTAAAAAAAAAAATTATTTTTTCGAAAATCAAAAAAAGGGCTTCTATAAGCTGTAGATATTTTAAATAGCTTTAATTAAAAAAAAAAATTCAGATCGATAGCTTCAAAATTGTGGCCGCTGGAATCTCCCAAAATTAGAACCCCGAGACCACCACCTTAACGAGAAGTAAAAATATTTATGCGTTTGTAAATAATTGTTTATATCAATACCTATTTAAAAGGAAATAACCCTTCGTCAAAAGCAGATCTGCTTCAAAAAATTATTTTATTCGTATGTAATAGTGATTAATAACATATTAAAAAGTTAGCTTTTAATCTTATAAGTGCCTTAACGCCAAACAACCTTAAACACATGGATTTGGATAATCAGACATCTGTTAATACTAAAAATAATTTCTCATCCTTATCATAAAAAAAATTCTAAATTGCGATTTAATTTGGCATTTCGTAATATAATTTTTTATTTCAATTAAATTTTTTTTTCGTTTTTAAATCATAAATATAATTAAACAGAATGTTACTTTTTGATTAAAAAAAAAAATAATTAAAATTACACTGACCTTTATCTCAATGATGATACTTTTTTTTACTATACTTTTTAAAATGTCAAATTTTATCTCTTTGCCAATCGCCCCTTGGCCTCTTTAATTAGAGGATTATTTGATTTTTTTTTCCTAAAAACTATTTATCATCATTCTAACTTTTACCTAATCATTTGCTCAAATTAATCTTAGAAAGAAATATAAAATCAAAATAATAATAAAATTTATAAAAATTAACTCGTTTCCCGTTTTCAACCAGGAAATGTATTGACTCATTCTATAGACATTTATAATAATTAATTTATTCAAATAAAAAAAAAAATATACAAATTTATCTTTTATTTCATAAAGCTTCACTTTTCACAATTAAACAACTTTTCCTAAATTAAAATTTTTTTTCTTGAGAAAAATTTGAAATGTCAGTCTAAACAAAATTCTTCTTCTCGTGCCTGGTGTCCCGGGTTCGCTTCCCGTCCCAAGAGAGGAAAGATTTATTCGCTACCAATCATTTGGAATAAATAGGAATAGATGCCGAAAAACGCCTTGAAACAAATTTAAAAAAAAAATTCTTGAAAATGAATTTTTATTTTGTATCTATAAGAAATTGAATATACAAATTCTGATGATGGCGCTGCAACTCTATGATGTCATTCATAATTTTTACCTGTTAATAAATTAGAAAATACTGAGGAGAGAAGAATTAGGAATTTTCACTCACTTTTATAGTAGAGAATTGAGGCGTTGAAGTACAAAAAGGGAGTAATGTGCCATTTTTTGAAATTTTGAGAGTTACTATTAGCAATGTAGTAGGCCTATATATATTGCAAATGTGTATGTCCTGAGAAAGGGAAATATGGGCTTATCGAAATTTGGAAGTTTCTGAGGTGTGTTAAAATATGTCGGTGTATTGTTCTTAAACAGTTTTTCGCGATTATCTCGGAACTCTAATTTTGGCACTTGCCCCCTTTGAGACTTCCAAGCTTCAATTTAAAAAAATATTGAAGCATGGAAGTACCAAAGAGGGTAAGTGCAGAGCCAAAATTAGAGTCCTGAGATAATCGCTGTTTAAGAACAATACACCGACATGTTTTAACACACCTCAGAACCTTCCAAATCTCGATAAGCCCATATTTCTCTTTCTCATGACATACACATTTGCAGTATATATAGGCCTACTACATTGCTAATAGTAACTCTCAAAATCTCAAAAAATGGCACATACCCGCTTTGATTCTTCCACGTCTCAATTTTTGTTGGATTAAAAAGTGTCAAAAATTAAATAAGATATTAATTCCCCTCGAAAACAAAAAAAAAAAAATCTCTATTTAATGTTAATTTTTAATTAACATTAATAAATCTTGAAAAATATTTATAGTTAATATTTAAGATGAGAATTATCATCACACATCCTGGAGGATTTCTCTATGTGAGTAAAGTATAAAAGCCAGCTATAAATAATAATAGAAGCCTTTATAATCCCAAAAGTGATAACAAATCAAATGGGAAGAATTATTACCTGAGTCACACTATTTTATTAAGTCATGCTAAATTTTCTAAAAATACTTTTGTTGTATTTATTTTTCTTTGGTACACATCCAATCGTGACATGGCAAAATTTCTACTTTATAAAAAGTGAATTTTTTTTTTTTACCCAGATTACTTTGATTAGATTTGCAAGAAAAGGTCATCTTTTTTTTATCGAACAAGTTCATTGACTCGGCTTTTGCATTAAAACATAAATCATTGGCAAATGACAAGGGAATGTTTATTATCGCCGGGGTTAGTGTTGTTTAAAAATGAACATCCTGACAACACGAGTGACGCTTTCTGACTCCAATAACACGATGGATGAGGAGACCCCGTCCGTGTCATATCAGACACAGACTGCCTGCCATTCTGATCAGCTCTCCTGTCACGGCCACTATGATCCCAATTCTATTAGAATCATTAATTCATGGATTTGCACATTGTTTGGAGAACAAAACAACCACCAAGACATTTGTATCTTGGTCATTTAATTGATTTAATGAACTCTAGAGCAGTAAATTGAATGAATTATACCACAAATTAGAAACAAAACCCATCACATGAGCTTTAAAAATAAGACTCACAATCAGGTCTATTCTTAAGCAAATACGTTAACTTTTAACATCTGAAATCAGGTTTAATTCATTTTAACACATCCTTGCCTCAAATTGCTATTATGTAAGCAAAAACTTTAACATTAGATAGTTAAAAATTAATGTCATGTCTAGGGGGTGCCTTTAATATTTTAACGCCGTATTTAATGCATAAAAATGGCGTCTTTAACATAAAAAGTAAGGGTATGATTTTGACAGTGATTGGGATCCCGGGACCCCGCCTCAAGAAGCTAGTGTCTTCTCTCTGAGCCACGGGTCAAGGGCATTTCTCAACCTAAACAACATTTATAAATTTTTTCCTCTTTTTTAAGATGTTAAGATAGATTTTGGGTGAGTTTCGGTTTCCAGTCGATCGCCTTTCGCAGCCAACCAACCGACTGCTGTTGCTGCTACCCAAAGCCCTTACCCTACACACTTATTCACCAACAACCCTTACCCTACCCTATCTCTCCCCTACTACCAGTCACTTGACAAATGCACATTTATTGATTTCTATTTCGCCAAATGTTTTTTTTTTTTTTTTTGGCGACAGTTGAACTCTCACTAAAATCAATTTAGTTAGTGACTAATATTATTAATTATTATATAGGTTTATTCTAATAATTAATAACGAATGATTGATCCACAAAGAGATATATCAATTAAAAACCTTCCGTATTGACTGTCTGTGGGTCTCGAGAAACATGTAAAAACCTGAAAATAATAATATTTATTATAATTAATTCTTCAATCAAAAAATGCAGATTTTGTAGAGGGCTCGAAAAAGGGAGGGGGGAATTTCATTGCTTTTTTGACTGAAAAATATATTTGAATTTCCTCTTTTTCGATGAAAGGAGATGGTGCCATTTTATTGCCTTTTTTTCTCAAATTACCTATGATATATAAAGAAGATCTCCCCTACTGTTTCAAAATGTAAACTTAAATATGTACTCCAAGAGATAAATTTAGAAAATAATAGTAAGAGGGGGTGTGATTCATGACGGAATAGAAACTTTACAGGCAAGGAAGGGATGATTGTTGAAGAGAAAATAATACTCTAAAAATAATAAATTTTTCCCTAGAAAAAATGACTCATTCGTAGATCATTTTTACTTTCTCTTATCTATGTATATATGTAATATATATATAGAGAGAAAGTATTGGATTCATGTCAAAAATTCGATGTCGAGATTTTGATGGATCTTCACGTTTTGAGGTCCCCTGAATCCAAAAAAGTGGTTTTCGCGACATGGTCTGTCTGTGGGTGGGTGGGTGTGTGTGTGGGTGGGTGGTGTGTGTGTGGGTGTGTGTGTGTTCAATTTTAAGCATGAAGGAATTGAGCTAGGAGGTTGAAATTTTATATTTAAGTTAAACACCTCCCGGGACCGGAAAAATAGCTTTTAATCAAAATCGGCCAAAGAGTACTAGTACTTTACTGATGTACTTTTTCAGTTTTTTCGATTTTCTCAAAATTCGCTCTAACGATTTTGATTAAAATTCAAAAATCAATTATTTTTAGATGCTCTTTCAAATGTATATTCTCAGCACAAGAGTAAAGTGTGCTTCAAACAATTTTGAGGGCAAAACGAGAATATACATTTGAAAGAGCATCTAAAAAATAATTGATTTTTGAATTTTAATCAAAATCGTTAGAGCGAATTTTGAGAAAATCGAAAAAACTGAAAAAGTACATCAGTAAAGTACTAGTACTCTTTGGCCGATTTTGATTAAAAGCTTATTTTTCCGGTCCCGGGGGTGTTTAACTTAAATATAAAATTTCAGCCTCATAGCTCAATTCCTTCATGCTTAAAAGTGAACACAGACACACACACACACACACACACACACCCACCCACCCACAGACAGACCATGTCGCGAAAACCACTTTTTTGGATTCAGGGGACCTCAAAACGTGAAGATCCATCAAAATCTCGACATCGAATTTTTGACATGAATCCAATACTTTCTCTCTATATATATATTACATATATACATAGGTAAGAGAAAGTAAAAATTCTAATGCAGTAAAAAATGCGCTTATGATATTTCGTGTTCAAATCGGCGATCACAGGCCTAGGAAATTTAGTATGACCAAAGGCAGTTTTGCTTTTTTTTTTTTTTCTCAATCTTCTAATTCTAATTGATATTAAGCATACTCTTCTTCATAAGAAGGGGAAATTTTATTTATCCCTAAAAAGATAAATTCTCTCTAATGTCAAAATCAAGGTCCCATACGTCATATTCGTTTTATATAGAAGACAACTCAAGTGACAGAATCAGAGTCAAGAAATACGTCAGTATGATATATTGAACAATGAGAAGAGAGAAAGAAAGACTGAATGGTTAGAGGTGGGACGGGAAAAAAGAGTGGGGTGGGGGAAGACGAAGTTGAGGAGGTAATAAATTCAAACTTAACTTTTTGACAAAGTTTTTTTTTTTTCTCTCTAACTTTTTTTCTTATTTTTTTCAAGTGATTAAATACTTAAGACATTTTTTTCTCTTAACTTATTTACAATTCAGTAGGGAAAGTAAAATATATATACTTGTATATACAAATAATAAACTATGATTTTTTGATTTAAAAGTTTTCAATATGGAAAATTATATAAAAGTATGAAAAATTCACTTGGAAAAAGAAGAGAGAATTTTTAATGTGGCGTAGTCATCTTGTTTACTTTCTTTTATTATAAATACAATATTTCAAATTCTCCGATTAAAAATGGCCGAGGGATCCACACGGCCGCAGCTAGTCTAATAGTGAACCTTAAGGGACACAGGGATCCACACGCCAGCATCTGGGATGCACACAGTGGTCGAAATAAGTGATTGGAAGAAATGTGTGTCCCTGGTGCGGGCGTGTGGCTCCCTGTGTGTCCTTAAAGGCTATGCAGACTAGCTGCGGGCGTGTGGATCCCTCGATCATTTTTAATCTTTTTACTCGGGTCAATATATTGTAAGAAAGTATTGCACTGGCATTAATACAAATTCTGCTATATTTAATAATAGTCTATTTGCATGAAATATGTGGCTTTCTTCAGACATCTTTAATCTGAAGGGAATGGATATGTTCAGATGAGGTCAGAGGTTCCAATCATGAGCAACAAAAAATTATTCAACTCATATTGACTGGCAATTAATTTGAATAAAGATGTTGTTACATTCAGATTTAAATAAAATATTAACCACCCGCTTTGAGGCACAAGTTCTCGATGGCTGGATCCAAACAAACCTAAATACTGGACAACAAAACATCAGCAAAATAAATTAAAAAGAAAAATATATAGAAATGTATGCACATTAACAAACAAACATGTTCGTAGATTAAAAAAAAAAATTAGCGACACCTAAACATCTTATCTTGTTAAGGAAGACCTGGCCAAATCCTTTACAAGGATCGTATGACCTCACTCTAAGTCATCTGATCTAAACCCTAAGTCCCAAAGGAAACTCCTTCCTTCCTCACAACCCTAATTTTACTTTAAGGCTTGAAAAAATTTATAATAAATTTAATCATAGGCGACTGAAGACTTTGTAATCCCACGGTAAACGGACATGTCTGTCATGTCAACTGACTAAGAAAGAATATAATTTGTTTAATTTCATAATTTTTGAGCAGTGGGGAAGTTAGAATTTATTATAGGGAAGTTCCAATTTATTTCAGATTAATAATTAGAGTTCAATATTCTTGATGAAGTTCTCCATTTTTCGTTATTTGTATGAAGTTATGGGAATAATTAAAATAATAACGAATTTTTAAAAAATTATTTAATCTCTCGACTATCGATTTCGGCACGATGTACCATCATCAGGTCGGCTAAAAATTAGAAATTAGAAAAAAAAAAATTAGAGTTCAATTTATCAGGAATGGTCATAAAATGTTTCTTGTAAAATAATTATTTTACAACAAAAATTAATTTATTTTAGATTTTTTAATCAAATCCAATTCTTTTTTTTTCAAAAGTAATTTAAGTATTAACTGTACATTTAAAATATAATTTTCCTAGAGTGATTGAACTTTATTATGATTTATTTTTTTATTTTGAATTCTCTTTGACAGTTTAATAATAAAAAAAAAAGCGTAGATGTTATTTAATATGATGAAGAGAGGTGAAATGCAGAGTTCATTCTTTCGGCTGGCTGGCAAACCCGTTCCCAAGACTAATCAAATGCTCTTTTTTGTTTTTGCAGAGCATGCAGTGTCGCAGCCCATCAGCATGGTACCTGCCCGTCGTTCGGGTTCGTTTCCGGGCAGCGGGGAGGCTGGTAATATCCTCTCGCCAAGAAGCAGCGAGGCTTCCGGTCTTGGAGTCAAGATGGTCGAATATGTCCTGGGAACCTCACCCGGCAAGGATATCGACCCTCGCATCCGGAACCTGGTCCTGGTGAGTGCACAACTATCTCTTTTCTTTTTCTGACTGGATATTGAAATCTTTCGCCTCTTGGGAGATGATACAAAAAACTTAGGAATCTGCTCTTTTAGCACCAATTCTTGATTCTTAAAGAGCATCAGTTTTTTCGATTCTGAATTCTGATTAATATATGCGGTTATTCACACCAAATGATTTTTTACTCTTATGTGTGGACCACACCGTTTTTTTTTTTTATTTAGAAAAGTCATAATTCACCTCCTCCCCCACAGCAGCAAGACACAATTTTCAATTCGACTTTAATATATTTTCCTTCATTATTAACATCTTATCGGTTATTGGAAATTCATGCCATCGAGCATAAATCAAAATCCGTGTTTTGGATAGAGAGGATAAACAAGTTGTGAGCGAAATTCTTTGAACTTTTAACCCCATAATTTTAATAAAATAAATTCTTCCTTATTCTCGTGGAAATTTAATCAAAGATGAATTCATCGCTTGGTATCTAATTGCCTGACAGATCAGGAAAAAAAAAATACGAAGGGAATTTGTTTTTCTGTTGATTTTGACAAGTCTCATTTATTTTTGGTCTTTTTTAATTGGATTTATTTTCCTCTCTCTTCTCCATTTGAATGTAATAAAGACCTCTCTCCTTTAAGCTTTTAATGTTGAATTGAATAGATTACCAACCACCAACAAAAGATTATTTATTTAATTTACCTGGAAAGAGGATTGCCACACCTTGTTCAATGTTTATCTCCGTTATTTGGAATTCCTCCTCTTCCTCATTTGTTTTTAATTTTATAATCCACAAATTTCGTAATTATTCAAACAAATAAAGAAAATTAATTTTAAAGAGATTAATGTAGTTTTATAATCTTCCATCTATTTTAGAAATTTATTTATAAAAGAGCAGCTATGAAAAATTTAAATTTAGCAAACCGTAATTTATTTATTGTTACGAATTTTTGCTTCAAAGAGATGCCTCTTTACTTTCACTTAATAGAGGAATTTCTTGCTTGTTCAATGAAGTATTAATCTTAGTCCCTCCATCTTGTATTAAACGTTTTTCCTTAACAAGCGGTTATAATTATTATAAGAGATCAATTCACTTTGCCCTTGAGCTATGGCTCAGAGGTAGAGTATCAGCTTCTGGTGCCAAAGGTTTTACAAGGGTTTAGAAAATTTTCTTTAAAATAGGCAACCAAAATGTGACTGGTTTATAGATTTCGGTTAATTGTTTCACAACCATTCTAAAGCCTACCAGGTGTATTCAATAACTAATTTTATTTTCTTTTAATTAAAATATATAAATGATTATTGTAATATTGTATATTGAACTGAAAAGACCTCATAAAATCACAGTTATAATCGACACAGTCCTGTTGAGTTTCCCTATTCTTCAAATTCAAATTTCATACAATAAAGGCAGGCTGTCTTGAACAATCAATCGAAAATTTTTTACTCTTTTGGATGACTAACTTCTAATAATCAAAAATGATTATAATTTCTAATATAATCCAAAGAATTCACCGTTGGCACTAATTGAAACATTATTAAATTTACTCAATAGGACTCGGACCAATAGGTTCAATTAAAAGTCAAAAAGCCAACCAGTGAAGAAGTCCTACAGCAAGTGGACGAAACATTGTCTGGGGTCAAATAAAGTTTCGTTTCAAAAAACTTTTTGACTTTTAATTCAACCAATTGAACCGATTCCTATTGAATATTGTGAAAAAGGTTTCTGATGCTTCATATAATTATTAAATTTAATTAATTATGATAAATAAATAACACAAGGTTAAGTTTCAAACGGACTTTATATTAAAATATGCTCATTTCCACGTTCATACTTCAACTTCAGAGCTATGACAAACTGACCAGTCAGTTTGTCTGAAGGTGACGTATTAACGGATCAAAATGCACACAAGCTAAAATAAAGTCCTTTTGAAACTTAACCTTGTGTGATTTATTTATCTATAATTAGATGATAATCTAATTAAATTTATAAAATTAATTTCTATTTGAAGAGAGGCAATTTCAAAAAATTCGAATAAAATTTGCCCTTTTTCTTTAGATTGTAATTTTATCGATTTTTTTAAATTTTTTTAATAAAAAATCACCAGGGTTTCGAAAAAATTCATCACAATATTTTTTAATTTTATTTTAAAGTCACCTTTTTCTAACCATATCATTCAATAACCATAGGATTGGTATTAATAGAAGACTTTTTGTTAAAATATCTTCTCTAAAAAGCAGATTATTTTGCATATTCTTAGTGAAGGGAGCGTCACCAACCTCCCATCTTCTGTCGATTTTAGATCCTCTTCTTTTTTTAAGGTGTCTTGTTTAAAACTTTCTTTAAACCTCTTCGAAAAAAATTTTCGGCCAGAAACAATTAAGAGCATCCAAAAAAAATTTTTTTGTTAATACAATTTTTGAAAAGACATCAAAAATTTCTTTCTAAAGCTCTCCATAAAGTTGGTAAATGAACGTGTTTATGTTCCCAAGGCTCAGCCGAGAGCGAGAAGCTCTTCCCAGGGAATATTAATTATAATAATAATAATCTATAATAATAATAATTTGTGCTGAACGTTGAAACTTAATTACAAACAGCCTCTCACACCTCTAAAATCTTACATCAACAGCCCACAAACCCTTTAATTATTTATTGTTGTTCGCAACTTTTTTTTCTTCAAATCCTCTTATTTTGGTCTCTGCTTCAAACGCCAGTTAATTAAATTTATTGACCTCCTACACTAGCAATTCTTGTTTTTATCTTTCTCCCTTAATTAATTTTTAATTTCTCAAAATGAATGCGCAAATTTTCGGAACATTTAATAACAATGTTAGAAAATATTAGATGAAAGAGTAAGTTAATATCAAAAAACAAATTCATCATTGATCAGGAAATCAATTTTTTTTTTTATAATCAATTGAAAAGTTTTTTGAAATGATTTATTTAACGAGGGAATTATCCAGTACATTACATTTCCAATTGTTCCAAATAATAAAATAATAGATTCTATTTTTTTTTTGAGTGGAATAAATCATCAAAGGGACTGGTGAGAAATTCCGAGTTTTTTTTTTTTTTTTTTTTTTTTTTTTCTAAGCAAAGAATCTGTTTCGTTGGCTGGTCTTAAATCAGCATCCGTCTGTCTGTCCCCGGGCACAAAGCCCTTTATTCATTCCATTAGATAAGTCCCCAAATGTCTAATTCCCCCTTCCATTCTCTCTATCTATCTGCTATCGATTCCAATTCGAATTAATTACAACACCCAGTCTAATTCCCTCCCTCGGCATGTGCAGCTAGTTTAATTGGACATTCACTTTTGATTATCAGCCCTTGTTTTTTTGCATTAAATTTTAAAACAAAACATACTTCCAAAAAATAAACTTTATATTTTCCTATAATTAACAACAACAATATCATATTCTGCGAATGACAAAGTGAACATGAACAACAAACGAGGGGATTCAATTTCATAGGAATTGAATTTAAATTAAAAAACTCTTTGAAAAGTTAGTAGCATGGTACTATAGTTTTAACATCTAAATATTAATAAATAATAAAAGAGAAACAAATTTAAACTAAACTTTGTTAAATTAAGATTTTTGAATACCGACCGAAATAGCTTTTATAATCCAACTTTGGAATTAAAAATCACAAATTTTATCTTTTATACTCCTGTAATTGTCAAATGATAAAAAAAAAGTACTTTCAATTCAAACAAGATACGAAATTGGACAGATTTATTCAAATTTTTGATTTATTAACTAATAATCGAGTGCGTTGAGTCTAGTCTTGTCAACAGCCGCCTTATACTTGTTCCCGGTTGACGTCATTGTGCATTCTGCGTACCGAGCTCCCTCCCGTTTAACGCAGTCTCCAGTAGCGTATCCAGGTGGGGGCGAAGAGGGGCGCTCGCCCCTCCCCCCGCCCCGCCCCAGGCGCATTAAACTTTTGGCGCCCCTCTCGCATCCGCTTTTTCCCAAAATCTACGGTTTTTTTTTTTGAAAATTTCATAATAACATTCATTTTATATCACAAATCCGGAGAAAAATTACACATAAACGCCCCGAATGAGGTTCGAATACTAAAAAAAAAAAAAGATCGAACGAAAAACGACGCCCCAGTTGAGGTTCGCCCCCTCCGCCCTCAAAGGCTAGTTACGCCCCTGGCAGTCTCGTAACGCTTTGTGTCAAAAGTAATAAATACACTTGATGATTTTGAAGCTGCAACGACGTTATATTTATTTTTATTCCCTCGTTTAATTTTATTCTCATTATTTATTTTTTTTTAAGGGGATATAAAAATAAATGTTTTGGAAATTAAAATAAACCTTTTAAGTAAAAAATTAAAATGGGCTTTTTTTTTAATTAAAATTCTTTTTATTGAAAGCGATTAGCCAAACAAATCGTTTGATAAAGGCCCCAAATATTCAGGTTATTGATTTTTTTTATCTTTCAATTTCTATATACGTAAAGCCATTCACTCACTCTCTTCTATCTTTTGCTTTTCGGTAAAACAATTTTCTTCTCTTTTATATTTTATAAATTATATACTCGCATTTTTTTTCCCCTTCCTTAAGGTTTTTTTAAATTTTCTTTTAGTGCTTTTTATTGAGAATTTTTTTTGCCTTTTAAAGGTAAAGTTTTAGATTTATTAAATATCATTCATCGGAGAAAAAAACTCACCCAAAAATTTTTCGCTCGCCCTTTCAACTACTACCTTAAAACTTAGACTTTTCATAAAATTAACCATTTTTGTTGATTTGCAATTAAAAAAAAATATCTGATCAATATTTGAACTGGAAATAACTATTTTGTTAGAAGATGGGGAAGCTAACAAACATAACAGTCAAGGTTGAAAGTTTCTGTCTAATTTGATTAAAACACAACAATTGAAACATTTCAGATTTAATTGTATTCAGTCTGATGACGATGTTGATTGAATGCAATTAAAAGCCGAAACGTTTCAAACGCTGAGTTTGAATCAAATGGAATTTTAGCGAGAGAGAGGATGGGAGAGTTTATCCTTAACTAATTCTCTATTTCAAACTTTAATACAACTATATTACACTGCAAAAAAAAAAAAAAAAAATTAAATTTAAATTTTGATTAGACAGCTTTTTGATTAGTTCATTCACATTTTTTTATCAGATATAAAATTCGATAGGATAAACAGTGAGACTATATTAGTCTAAACAGGATCTCATAAAATAACTAACTATACTTTATAAAATATACAAAAATCTTTAAAATAATGTAACACATAAGCTATAATTAATATTTATTAACTAAAATGTCCGAAAAAAGTAGGCACCGCCGAGAAGTGAAACTCTGTCTATAGACAGGATACAAATTGATATATCAATTTGTACTCGGGGCATATTAAGTATAGATCGACAGATACGCGGTTCGACCGCTGGTGGTGCCTAATTTTTTTTCGAAATGACTTAAACAAGCTTCATAACAAAATTTATTCTCATTAAGAATTCAAATAAAATTCCCCTTCTTCGCCTCTAACCAACCATTAACAAATTCAGAATTGTATTTTGTATTATAGGGATTACATTCAGCTTATCATATATCGTTTTGATAATGAAGTTTTGTTATTGTTAAATCAAACAAATGCCATTTAATATTCGAGTTACCACGTGATGGTTTTGTTATAGAATGACAGAAAGTTTAAAATAATTAAATAGTTCTCACCTTTCGTTATCAGTTTATAATTTTTTTTGTGTTACATAGATCTATCCATTTTGTTCTCAAACCCAACTTCAAAGTCAGCTCTAACAAGCTGGGTTTTGCCTAGATATAAATTTCTTGAATTCTCAAAAACACTCCACTATCAATTCAGTTTAGAAATAAAAAAAAAATCCTAATAGAAACATTTATTTTCCTGCCAGTCACTTTTCATTTTCTATAGTTTGCTTTTAAATTGATATATTCAGCCAAGGCTTCATTCAATCCCTCTCTGATAGGACTCTTGCTCTGAAAATACACATTTGGGGATTATATGGACCCTGTTATGCAATGGTGTGTCAAAGACCAAACATTGAGTTTTGAGAAAATCAACAATAAAGTTTTTTGTTTACATTGGATTATATATAATTTTTCTTGTCAATTGTGCAAATAACATTAAATATAAATTTTTTTAGGACATATTTCATAAAAAATACTATTAATTATAGCATTTGAAACAATATTCCGTGCTTAACTCAATTTTAATTTTTTGGTCTTTGACACACCATTGCATAACAGGGCCATATGACCTCTTCATTCACTAAAATCTATCGTCCGAGCTGAACTTTAAGCTTAATAAAATTAAATAATCACTTGGGGCTAGATTTAATGAATAGGGAAGGTGGTCAATCAATGATGAGTATCTGACATAACAGGAAATAGAAAATGTTCAATGGGGGGTCGATTTTGGGTCAGCATTTGTGTGTCTGTGACATCCAATGCGAAAAACAATAGACCTATTAATTTGATAGGGTAAAGCCCAACATTTTTAAGCTCATCTTGTAACTTTTAATAGACTATTAAATATTTTGGTTGTAAAATTCTAACATATTATAGCCTACATGTCAAATATGGAAAGAGATATCGATTAAGTTGAATGAGAATAAAAGAGTTTATTTCCCCTCACTCTTGACCTTTCGGACCTGAAGATGGTCCCAAACAGGTTCGAAACGTCAGCAGTGAGGGGAAATAAACGAATATGGCCTTAAACAGGTCCGATACCTCAGCAGTGAGGGGAAATAATCGAATATGGCCCTAAGCCGGTCCGAAACGTCAGCAGTGAGGGGAAATAAACGAATATGGCTCTAAGCCGGTCCGAAATGTCTTCAGTGAAGGGAAATAAACGAATATGGCCCTAAGCAGGTCCGAAATGTCTTCAGTGAGGGGAAATAAACGAATATGGCCCTAAGCCGGTCCGAAACGTCAGCAGTGAGGGGAAATAAACGAATATGGCCTTAAGCAGGTCCGAAACGTCAGCAGTGAGGGGAAATAAACGAAATTATAATTAGCTGCTCTCTCTTTTATTCTCATTCTACTTCATCAATACAGCCAGCTATAAAAACTTCGAATACTAGAGATATCGATTTTTAGGAACCTCCCAAGTCCTTAGGAAAAGATTCCTTCCAAAAACAAGATGGCAATCGATGATTCTCTCCCCCACTAATTACCTTGTTTATCTTGGCTCTCTTCCCTCATCATCATTATCCTCCTGATCTCCTCCTTTTTCTTTTCCTTTTTTTTTTTTACAACACTTTTTATTTATTATTTTATATGCCCCTTTTATCTCCACTCCCATTCTCGTGTTTTATTTTTATTTTCTCTCCCCAAATAATTCGCTATCAAGATCTTCGGGACATTTTAAAAATTCATTTATTCGCTTTAAAGATACTAAAAGCTTTTGCAATAAAAACGAGTTAAATTAAATCTGCTAACTATCCCTTTTTATTTTTATTTATTTATTTATTTTTTTTTTTTTTTTTGCTTTTCAAAATATAGACTATTCCCAATGGCTTTAGGCTGGAAGGGGCAAATGAATAAAAAAAAAAAATACTACTTTCAAAAAATTTTATTTTTCAAGTTTCTTTTGATGAATTTTTTATTTCATTCCAAATTATTTCTAAATTACCAGAAATAAAATTAAAATTAAAATCTTTTGACATTTTACACCTGTCCCCTTAAAAGTTAGTTTTGTTGAAACAGCGAACGTTTCACTGACATTTTTTACATTTTAGCCTGATCCGGCCATTTTCAAAGCCAGAAATAGCCAAAAAAAATTGTATTTTATTATTTGATTTCTTCTATTAATAATACAGATGGAAAATTAATTATTCCTACGCTAAATTTTATTTATTATTCCACGGTTCTATCAGTTCGAAACGTTGTCGTATAGAATTTAAGTTTTATTCTCTTTTGACTGCCTAATTATCATAACTCTTAAGACAAAAACTGTCCTTCTATTATCGTCAAAAGAGGGCGTTAAGAATTTAACTGCTCTAGCCAATCAGAAAGCTTGTTTTGTCCATTATTTTCAATTTTTTATTTATTAACAAACATACCGAATTTTTTTAAAATAATAAATACGAACTAGCGCTTGTTTTTCGTCATTTAAGCCCATTTAGACCCCATCCCTATTTATTTCAAATAATTGGTAGCCAATTCATTTGAAATAAATTTTTCTCGTTCGGGACAGAAATCGAACCCGGGACCTCAGGCACGAGAAAATTCCAAAGTTGTTTGCTATACAAATTTATAGGCTACTTCTACTTTCCCTTAATTCATTAAATATTAGCTAATTTTCAATTATTAAGTCGCTCATTACATATACAATTTTTCAAAAGTAACTCATTTATTTAAAAAAAGAAATAGAGGATTTTTTATATATTAATAATAAAATCTTTTCTGTGATTCATATTCTCTATCACTCATTTTTTTATACCCCACAAAGACCGAGGGAAAGAAAACTGTCAGATTCGTTGACGAGAATTTCAAGCAAAGAGATGATAGAAATGTTTTTCTTGAATGCTCTCTCTCTTCCCTTAAATGTCCTGCTTCTAATTAATTGCTGCTAGGTTTTTTTCCTTCTTGAGGGTGGGTGGAGGTTGTTTTTCTACTAGTAATAAACAATGATAGTCGATGGCGTAGCTGGTCCAGGAGGGATGTTGCAGCAGGATCATTAAAGCCACGCCCTTTTCTCTCATGGTTCATTTAGCGATTTAAAAAATACGATATAGAAAAGCAGCAACTATCGATCATTTGGGGCAGTCATATTATCGTTATTAAAATTAATTTTGAGCTTGATTAGTAATTAAAATTAATTTCACTTTACTAATTTCTACTAAACATTGTATAATCATCTTATCATTAAAATTATCCTCCAAAATTACCAATTATTTCCTAGTTACAAAAACAATCAAATATAAAGCAGGGCCGGCGTTAGGCTGCACCCCAAATTTCTTCCGGATCTAATCATTTAGGAAGAAGTTAAGATAAAAATTCATTGATTTTTTTTTTGAAAATATTTTATTAATTAAAATTTGGCATTTTGGCGCTCCTCAGAAAGCCGCGCCCGCCTGCAATGCAGGCCTTCAAGGCCCGTTTTCGCCGGCCCTGATTAGCGAGATCCATCCCTACTCGCTTCGTTCGTCAAACTACGTATGTATTTATGAAATTTTTGTTGTTTTATGTTGTATCCGCGATGAATTAATTGGCTTAATGAAATTTATTTGTCTGAAACGACTAGGGGAGGATTTTTTGGTCAACGCAGAATAATTTTATATTTATAGTCAGGTCGGTCTAGTAATTTCGGAAATCTCATCCCGCATCCCGCTAACACAATTCTTGCTCTTCTTATTTACCTCTAGGAGAGCGAAAACTTTTACCTACTTCTACTCCCTCTATAGAACTTCTAAATTGACTCGACTATAATACATCACTCAATAATTGTCTGGTCAAAAATAATTTTAATTTTTACAAATTCCACTTTATTCTTCAATATACTCTCCAAGAGTGATACATTCATTCATCGCTGCAACTTTTTTATTCTCTTTCTGTAAAACGATTTGTTTTCGCTCTCAAAATAGGCCTCAATTTCGGCTATCACTTCTTCATTTGAGCCAAATTTCTTTCCCTGTAGCATCTTTTTCTTGCCTGCAAAAAGCCAGTAGTGGCTGGGGGGTAAATCTGGAGAGTATGGTGGGTATTTTTCCCAATCAAAAAACAGTGTTTAATCAACACACAAAATTCCTTTCTTGAAAATTACAAAACTGGGGGCACTAAGGCTGATCGCACACCATTTGAGCAAAACGCTCTTGGACAAAACGTTTTGTCCAAAAGCAAAACGTTTTGTTCAATGCCAACACATTCCGATTAAGCAAAATGTTTTGTCATTGAGCGTTTTTGGCTAATTGGTGTGCGATATCATTGAACATAATGTTCTGCCATTGAGCAAAAACGCTCAATGACAAAACATTTTGTCCAATGCCAACACACCCGATTAGGCAAAACCACTCAATGGCAAAACATGTACAATGATGTCGAATCATGCCCAATTGTCTTTTGCCTCCTCGGTGTGCGTTGACCCATAGAAAAGCATTGAAAAAACAGTTTTAGGCATGATTAGTCAAAAACGTTTTGTCGAAAATCGGTGTGCTGAACGCCTAAAACGACTGCAACCTCTAAACTAACCTTCACAAGAATGCCATGAAATTTTGACACGTACTGTTTGAAGGTTGGTACTACCCGGAAATCACGAGGGTCTATCAACAATGTTACTATCTATGTGTCAGACCTTAGTGGGACTTATTGAGTGACATGTTATATTAATTTGAATTTATACATTTTAAAAGGTTATTTTACTAGTTTGAAAGAATTTTTACAAAATAAGTACCGGTCAGGTTATGGTGCGTGCCTTTAGAAATTTTTTTTTTTTTTTGTACATTATGAGGATTTTTATGCTTAACTTTTCTCTCAAATAAAAAAAAGTAATTCTATTCAATATTTTTTTTTTTTTTTTTGTATAGACAACATCATTATACAAATAATCAAAATGACAATTTTATTTTTGACATTTTTCTCTTTGACTTTTATTTTATAATTTGTTCATTAGAACGTTTCTATCATCATTTTTCCGGATTTTATCACCTGTAAATTTTATCCTGATGATTTTAATACTCTCACATTATTATGCATATTTTTTTTTTTTAATATTTGTTTACATTTTAAATCTTCATTTGCTTGAAATGCATTCACATTTTTGTTTATTTATCATGGCTGTTGCCGCAAAATGGACCTACATAAATATCAATCTGTATATTTCTTCCTCCTTATAGAAAATAAATTTTTTTAAAATACATATGTTATTAATAATAACTACACCTAATGGCCTTGAACTAGTTCACTAGGTAGTTACTGATTATTATTTCAGAGAAGATACAAAATTCTATTTTAAAATATAAAATGGCATTTTCAAATGCCCATTTTTTTTTTTTTTATTATTATTTTGGCCTTGAGCTCTTTCCTTTATGGTCTGTGATCATTATTATTGTTGAAATGTCTTCCAAGCTCTAAGCTTGCATATAATTAAATATTTATTCCATCTCTATTTATATAATTCATTAATCTGTGGGTTTAATATGAATATCTCACATCTTAGTCTTGAGTCAT
This sequence comes from Euborellia annulipes, assembly GCA_023213315.1. Classification (NCBI taxonomy): domain Eukaryota; kingdom Metazoa; phylum Arthropoda; class Insecta; order Dermaptera; family Anisolabididae; genus Euborellia; species Euborellia annulipes. Next base: position 178 of record JAKCPI010020245.1, on the reverse strand, counting down.
CCCTTGGCTTTTAAAGTTTTTATTGATAATGTCAATAAATGTTTTTTTAATATTTTCAAATAATAATCCGTTTTTATTTTCTCTTACATATAAATGAATATATAGAAAGAGAAAGTACGTATTGGTTTCATGTCAAAAATTTGATGTCGAGATTTTGATGGATTGTGAGGTCCTCTGA